>JARHVA010000935.1:317500-525000 GCA_037957365.1 Torreya grandis | reverse complement strand
ATCATTTTTTTGTCAACCCTTATACTATAATAAGGATTTGCCTTATATAGATAAGGATAAGATTCACCTTAAAATAACATGAGATTCCCATCTTGGGATATGATGACCACTCATTATAGTTATAACCATAATTAAAAATTTAAAACAAACAAAATCCCCTCAAGATTTAAAAAATATCCATGGAGGACCACTTCAACTTATTCAATCTCACATCCCTAACTTCTAACATAGATTCCATGATGTCAAATTCTTTGTCTATCTTATCAATTTTCACCAGGGGCTACCTAAATATCACCTAAACTTTAGTCACCAACCTATTATACACATGGAAGGGATATTCCATTAATACTTGGACCTTAAATACATGGCTGATGCTCATCATGGATTAGGGTGATATCTCAAGAACCACCTAGGGCCTTTCCTTATTTTCTTTGGTAACCTTCTCACTCATGACCTAGGTGGACTCAAGATTATCCCATATCCTATAGGGTTCCATATAGGTGGAATAACATAGAGATATTAACCTCCTTAAAGGAGGTCAATATCTTCTTCCTACCCTCTTTAAAGGGTCTAGTTACAGTATGATCTATAACCATCCATTCATCCATAATTTCCTTTATGTTCCCAATTTATATATGATATAACCCAAATTTTTAAGTTTCCATTAGTTTCAATTATGGAAATATACCTTTTTTTATAAACACCAATATATTTCTACACTTCCTATCTATCTCCATAATCCTCTATACGTATGCCTGATTTATTGGATAAGCACATTGGTCTCAACCATAGTATCCACCACCTTCCCTCAAATTTAAAATAGTAAGAGGGTGACATTAACATTCCAAATCATATTTATTTGGAAATATATCTTCAATTAGGATTCTAATGTATAAACCTAGCTTTGCTTGTACTCAAAGAGCTTTTATGACATATTGTGCATTATCCAGGAAATAAAGAGTAGATCCTAAACCATCCTTTATTACCTAGTGTAATTACTCAGCTTAGTGAGAGAGAAAAAAATCCTAATGGGTTTTCCAAACCAATAAGTTCCCATCTTAGATGAAACTCTACATTATATTCCTCTTCATGTCTTTTGAGGCTTAGTCAAAGCTCCATAGTATGTCTATGTCACCTTGCACAATCATATCTAGTTCTTGTGACCTTAAGAATATTCCACAGGTTATGGGAGGTGTAGGAGTGGTGGTTTGATGGTGGTGAAGTGTGGAGGATAATGTGGAGGGGAAATAGATGGAGTTTTTGGGGTGAATAAGGAAAACAATGGTGGAGGAGGGAGCATGGGATCAGATGAAGGATGAAAGGGGAGGCCCATGGGAACATCTATGCCCACCAATACTCCTATATCATACCAAATTGAGGGGAAATGAATCCCAAAAGAGGGTAATTCAATATAAGGGAAGATATTGGATGGTTGAATCCAAATCCTTGGGTGCCTAGGATAATGGAAAGAGGGGATGGAGGATATGTGTTAAGGCATTATGACTAGGGATAGAGGAATTATTGAGGATAGTAGAGGAGGTTAGAATAAATTAGAAGGAATATAAATTAAATTTTGAGGGTAATATACCTTATAACTTTTAATGGTTCTCTTACCTTGGTTAGCTTTAGATGTTGTAGTCAAAGGACTAGTCAAGAAATTAGGAGACATTGGGGTTGATGATGGAGGAAGTTAAACTACTGAGAGAGGTACTAAGATGAATAAAATGGGAATAATTATAGTTTCTTCCATTTAATATACAATCTCAATGGTTGCAAACATGCTCACCAAAATACGTGCCTATAGGTGCCTAAATTTAAGGTATACCTAATGAAGGCATTGGGAAGGTTCTACGATATGGAATAGATCAGGTGAAAGGGAATGAAGAGGTAAGGATGCTCAAGAGGATTGAGCCTAAAGGCACCTAGTTAAATGATAGAAAGGGTGAAATGGGGAAAAGAGGAGGCATCACTTGGTGATCTTGTGGGAAGGGAGTAGAACTTATGGGTGTCATGACTTGGAGTTGGAATGTGGCAAGAGTGATGGGTGGAAAGGAGATGGATTAAATAGGAGGTTTAAGAGGTATATCCTATACAAGTTCCTACTAAGAGCCTCATTTTGATATTTCATCTAATCTATTGCTTATTTTAAACCTTAGGGTATGTATAGCCTAGGTTTGAGGTGTTATTAGTTGATTCACCTACATTTAGGTTGTCTACCAGTAAGTAATGTGGTTATAGGTCAATTAGGGATGGATGAATAGAGCTAGTAAAGGAGGTAGAGGTGGATTGTGAGGTATAAGAGATACTATAAGAGGTACAAGATGAGGCATAATATCTACTAGAAGATGTAGGGATGGATTTAGATCAAAATGTGAAGAAGGTGGTGGAATGCCTTAAAAACTCCTCTTAGGAGATAATAAGAGGAGTCAGAGTTGGATCCTCCATAGATGGTCCCACCTAGAACTTCTTTCCTTTATTATTCTTTCTATTTATGATCTAGGATAACACCTCTTAGTAATGTATATCATCCAAGTAGATCTCATCAGATTTATGGCCATATTTTATATTAATATGAGTTGAATACCTAACTAGGTTAGCTTTGATCATGCCCTTACAGTCCCAATATTGGAGCTCAGATCTTCCTAGGGTAAAGCAATCCTACCCAGCCACCATTTTTTAGAGGGGAGGGAAGGATTTACACACATGGTGTCTAATGAAGTCCCTAATGGTGCTGATGGAGTTTGAGGTTAATTTTGATAAATATGGTATTGGGTCCTCATTGATCATATCATAGACTAATACATATAAGAGCTCACATATGTCCTAGATGTGGTTTTAGTGATCATATATATCCTCTATTTATGTATTAATCTAGAGTTAAATTTGAAGCTCAATATCTTCTACCATAACTCATATTTAACAATGGCAATGGGATGTTTTAAAACTATCCAATTAGGCCCAAGATTCTATTTTGTTAATACCCAATGTTTGGTAGGCACAAAGACACATCTCTTTGAGACTTCCTAATTAACTCCCACTTTGTGCCATATGTCATTTACTAATTTACCATCCTATTAATGGTTCACACCTAGGCATGGATTCATACTCCATGTCATACCCTTAATAAGGGTGAGGTGTCACTTAAAGACATGTGGTCCCCTTTGATTAGTCCTCAGGATATCCATTCTTATGCCTTAATATAATATGTGGTGCCTTATGAGTGGGATAGGTTCTCCTAAGATATGATATCTTTGATAATTTTAGAGATTGGTCACTCTATAAAATAGTTACATTGGTGCCTTCTAAGTGGGTTAGGCTCTGCTAGGATCTAAAATCTATGATAGGTCTAGGGATTAGCCATTTTGTGAACTGGATACATGTTACCTTTTGAGTGGGCTAGGCTCTCCCTAGCTCTAACATCTCTAAAATATTTCGGGACTAGCCACTTTTTCAACTAACTACATGGCACCTTCTTTTTTTCTATTTTCCTCTACAAAACCCACAAATTGACTAATAACTAAAAAGGCACATAATACATTAATAACGTACCCATTTACCATTAATATATTGGTTTATCATGAAGGGCATTGGGTTTATTTCTTTGAGAAAGAGACAAGACTTTAGGAATTATTTATAAAGGTGGAGATGTAATTTTATCACCCTAAATCCATAAAATAGCAAGTTTACCTTAGTCATACTAATAAATAAGGCTCATTATTACTTTGAGAAATTAGGGAAACACAATATTCCAAGGGTCTAGATTAGATAAAGCCAATGAGAATAAAATAAATTAACTAAGAGCTTTAGTTCTGGTATTTTTAACAAATGGGCCCCCATTTCAAGGAAAAGGGGGTGTTTTATTCACAACAAATGTATACTTCCAATGGGTAAAGTAGTGATAAACACTTAAAACCCAACCAATTTAATTTTCTCCATTTGTAAAATACAAAAATTGTAAGAGGGATATTCATTCATAATAAAAATATAAGGCACAAAAATATCATAATAGGAATTGACATACTAATTATTCACCCTATAGTTGGCCACTAGTGTGTGTAAGAAGCTATTTTTTATTTTCTATTCAATTTTGAAGTCTATTCGATCAATAGAGGTTAGACTAGATATCAGGCTTCATCTGGGGTGTTAATGGCTTGATGGCTTAGAGGGGAGATGGTTGGGGTATTATTCTTCTACCAGACAGGCATCCATATCCCTAAAAGAGATACTTCACATCCCATTCATATCCTTTTTCCATTACCATCTAGGCCTAAAATCTTGTAGTGGAGGTTGCCTCTATATCCCTTTTGAGGAAGACTCAAAATTTAGGTTTTGATTCCTTTTCTTGTCATTTTCCAAGCTTCAATGTGAAAATATTTTATTTTATTAATATTTTCCATTGAGGGTTTAGTAACAATACAAGGGTGAATTGATGATGAGGAAGCCTTGAATACCCATGTAGTTTTTGATTTACTTAGATAATATAGTATTTTATTGACATGTTATATTAAGTGTAGTTTGGTGGCTCTATTAGGATGTGGGTTTTTCTAAAATCCACTTGTTTTTCCTAGAATCATTTGCCTCCTAGATTAGAAATGTTAAAAGTTTCAATTACCATCCTTGACTTGATCAGATTGAAGGATTCAACTTGGGTCTTAATATTTTTCAATAGCCATTCTTAAACTTCGTCCATCATCTAGAGTAGATATTAATAGGGCTAGGTGTTAAAGGAACACGACAAAAAAAATTCAAATTATAGGTATAAAATAGAAAATAAAAAATAAAACATGTAGTGAAAGGAAACACACAATGAAATCAAATCTATCTAATATATACATTACCACCCTTGCCTAGATTACTAAAAAATTACATTGGAGGGGATAACTAAGAAATAGTGATTCAATAATTGTCCATTTACTGGAAGTGGAAGTGGTAGCTTATTTCCCTTAAGATCCTTAAGATGGAAGGTGTTCTAACTTAGGATTTTGGCTATTTGTATGTGCCAATCTAGAAGGGACAATAATTTTGAGTGTTGTCCTTTCTTCTTATGAGCCTTGTCCCACATTAGGACTAGGTTACAGATTTTCAAGGTCTTGATCTTAGATATTTTATTGAAACACTTTTTAAATGTATCCTAGTGTTTGGTAAATCTTAATAGAGCTTTATCTTGAGATTCCTCTAACTGAATTAGGTCTAGGAGTCTAGAATTCACCTTATCACTTAACTTCATGAATTATTGCATGAATTTATAAGTCACCAGCCTAAACATGACCAATATTATTGGATCTAGTAAATAAATTATAATGAAAGGATATATTTTGGGGGCCTATTTATACCTATTGTGATCCACCCATAAGGAAAATTTTAACAATGAGTGTCATTCTTAGGTCTTATCTTGTGTTGATTTCTTGATGGCATCTATTAAATTCTTGTTGGTGGATTCCATTAATATATGCCCTTATAGGTAGTGATTGGATGAGAACCTTAACATGATTCCATTATCATAATCCCACTCTATAAATTATGTGGATTTAAAGGAAAGACAATTATCACATACTAAAGAGATGGGGATGCCAAAATGGGTGGTTATAGTGTTTTCTAGGAACTTGATAACTTCAATAGTGGTGTTTATTTTAGTTGTAACTACTATAGACCACATGATGCAATAGTTAGTGGATATGAGGACAAAATTATGGCCAAATCATTAATTAAGGTTGATGAACCCCATAAAACACATCCCTAATTGTGAAAATGGTATAGAATCCATGATGAGATGCAATAGTATTACTGCATGGGTCTATATTTTAGCAATGGTCTGACACTAATGGAAAAAGAGAACATGTGTGTGAATATTTTTGAAAAGAGTGGGATAGTAGTAACCTAAATAAAGAACTTTGTGGGCCATAGCATTTACTTCAAGGTGGCCAAATTTGAGTCTCTCAAAGAAACTTACCCTTATTTCTTTGGCCTCTTCTTGTGAAATGCACTAGAGGTAGATTACTTCATCATTCCTTTTGAAAATAACTCCTTTCTTTAGCATAACTATGCACCCTTCAACTAGAGGGTCCTCTTGTATGTGTGATTGAGTCCTGGAGGTGAGATTCCATAGAGTAAGAGATGCATGACATGGGCATACCATTCTTATTTTAGTATTATCTTTTGGTCCACTTGGTGTACCATAATCGTTGAATTCATCTATGATATTAACTGAGTAAGGATTTATCCTTTAACTAGTTTGGCTAGATTTGATTCCAAGTCATACTCTCATAATTTTATCATTCATGGCACTCTTTATTTGCCTAACTCATTCTAACCCAAAATATACTTTCTATCTAGGTCCAGGATAATTATGTGAACTTTATTCCATAGGATGTAATGTTTAAATTTCTTCATTACCTTGATTAGGGCACATACATACTTGTTTTAGGTATAATATCTTAACTTGATATCCTTAAAATTGGTTCTCATAAAGGTAATAGGGTGACCTTCTCCTTCTAATATTTGAGTGAGGTAAGAAATAATGGTGTGTTTTGAAGTAAAGGGGTAAATATAGAAATTTTTTGTATAGTCAGGGTTGATGAGAATCAAGGATTTCAAAATGAAATCATTAATATTTTGAAAAACCTTATTTGATTTTACATGCCACTCCAATTTTTCATCCTATTTCAAAATTGCATTTAAGGGTTTTACTATTTCATAAAATCCATAAATAAATTTATGCACAAAGTTAATTATCTCAAAGAAAGATTTTGGTTATTTATTACTATTAGGTAAAGCAGTTTAGAAATTACATCCACCCTTTGGGGATCAGTAAAAATACCTTATTTTGTGATAATGTGATCGAGAAGATTACCTTCAATGAAATTGAATACACTCTTCTTTGTGTTTAGGTAAATTCCATACCTTATACATATTTCAAATACATTTTCCAAGTGGCACACGTGATCTAAAATATATTTTGAAAACACATTTAGGTAGTCTATATATATTATTACACATTTACCTATCAATTCTTAAAAAGAGAATTCCATTACACTTTCAAAAGTGGTACCAATGTTGATTAACCTGAAGGGCATTTATTTATAATAAATGTGCTCGACTTGGTGGTAAAAGTGGTCATAATCCTATCTTTGGGGTTGAACAAGACTTGGTTGTATCCAGAGAAGCCGTCCAAAAAGGACATCATTTGAGATACACTCACTATCTAGATCACCTCGTCAAGGGAGGGAAATGGGTAATTATATTTATCTAAGGCTTGGTTAAAGTTTTTTAATTTCACACGTGTCAATTTATCCATTTTTATTTAACACAGGCACTAGGTTAGCCACCTAGGTGAAGTGGTGAATCAAGAAAATTATTCCTATAGAAAAATACTTATGGACTTTCTTGTGTGTTAAGGGCTTCATGATTAGGTTTACTAGCCTTTGTCTTTGACTAAATGGTTTTTCATTGCGTTTTAAAGGGATATTATGAGTGATAAATTTTGGGTCAAAGAAATTAAGGTCCATAAAGGCTCATGAAATCACATCCTTAGTATTGGTGACCTAGGTTGCACCCTTGCAGAGGAAAATATTTGTCACATTTACCTCAAACCTAGTCCAACATGGGAATGACCGATAGATTATGGTTTGCTTAATATGCATGTCAAACCTATAGATTTTATGGGGATAAATCCCCTAATTTTCAATTGAATTATCTATTTAAGACTTAAACTTACCATAATGAGAAGGAAAAAGATATGAAAACCAATGAAAGAACCTACTCTTAGTGGTGATGCACTAAATGATTAACGATCCACTTGTAGTTATATCCTTTGAAACCTATTAATGAACCTAATGGAGACAATGAATGACCAAAATTATTGATGGTATTCTAACCATCAATATTTTGTATGGAGGTTGAATAGGATTATATAACTTGAAGGACTAATCCTAGATCTACACAATATACTAGTCACTTGTATCACTTCAAGAACACTCCTACTTGCTAACACTTCATACAACCTACAATAGAATAGTAACCTAAATCTAGGTGCATGAAATGACCTAAATATTACAACATAATTCATACATTATACAAATTAAACTATCAATATGAACACTATCATTCAACAAGAATTTGAAAATGTCTTATATTGATTCAAAAGAGTTAAAAGACAATTTTGGTAGAACTTTGCTACACCTAGTCAAGGGATGCCAAACCAAGAGCTTAATGCCTACTTAAATATAAGGTTTGAAGGATAAGATGGAATATTATAGGTATGAGAGAGGCCATGAATGAGGCCAATGTGGCATATTGTAGTTACAATAGTTCTATTTCCTTAATCACTAACATGCCATCAATGAGCCCACTTTGGCATTTGGGGAAGATGCGGAAGCAATAACTCCTCATTTTATTTTATTCAGGCCTTAACCATGCCTAAAATAGTCCAATATTCTCTCATATGTTAGTTACAAAATAGAAATGGAGTGTGGATGGGCCTTCTTGAGGTGTTGGGCATGCTCTTTTCTACTATGTTTACTTTTCCCAACATAATTAGCTTGTCCTTAAAGATGACTATCTTCTCATAATGCTCTTCTTTAGTTGAGATAATTAAATTATCCCTTATCATTTTATCTTATTCATTGAATATTATATCTAATGTCACTAATACCTTAGGTAATTTATTAGTCCTTAGTTACACTATTTGGTTATCAAACTCATGCCACAACATACCTTGATTTGTATGGTAAAATTTTACCTCTTACATGAGAAAACACACAATTTATTCGTCATTGTGAAAACCTACCAAATAGCCTAAATTTTAGGTAAATATGGCCTTCATGTGACCTTGATTTTTTATTATCCTTGAGTTCCCTTGACTCCATCTATAATTTTATAAAGGGCACCAATATCTACAAGTCTATATGCATGGTGATTGGACTCCCTTGGTATATAATGAATGTCACATGCCAATAATTCCTTTAGAAGGTCCCATAATCAATTATTTTAAGCCTTTAATATATGGTTCTTAACTACACTAACACCCCTCACTTGTTACACTATAGGCTCACTATCACCTTTCAATTACACAAGTTTAATGCATTTCCTCCTCGGCTCTTGTAACCCATGTATAATGGCTTCATACTCAATTGTGTTTGAATTATAACTAAATTGGAACCTTATAAATGAGTAGTAATTATTATTTTAAAGAAAAACAAGTAGTACACTAGCTCCACTAGAATTCTTTGACCTTGAACCATCAAAGAACAAAGTCCACATGTCATCATATTCTGGACTTAAGCTTGTAAGACTAGGAATAACATCCCCTTCCTCATGCATGTAGTATACCCCTAGAAATACCTTCTCAATGGTTTTTTTTTGGTCAAATCCATGGTTATTAATTGCCCATTCATCAAGGAGTAGATATGAGATGCCTTAAATATTATCCTTGGGTTCTTAATCACTGACATTCTCATCTTCATATAGTATAATTTAGTTTACATTATAAATATTTAACATATAGGGTTCTAAGTGGAACCTAAAAATAGGTTTAGACCTAATAGTGACCCTAATTCCATATCTTGTCTTAAAGACCATGTATGATTAGTCAAATTAAGGGTATCCCACAATATTTGTATTGAAGTCCCTAGATAGGCATAGGGCAAAGTATGGAAGTAAATCAACAACCATAACATATTATGTGATAGTGCAATTAGTGTATGCTACTAACACAATTTCAAGATCTTTTAAGACACCTATTATCTTTGTGGGAGACCCGTATAATTTCAAGACTCCTTTCTCATTGGGCTCATACTTGAGTTCTAGTTTATCAGCTATTACTTTTGGCATGACTAAGGTAGAGGCACTGTAGACACCATAAATCTACACACCATGATTCCAAATGTCATAATTCCCTTGACTAGCTTAGGACCCTCATAGGACCAATCTAACCCTTTGACCCCTAAGCTAACCTAACCATAGACTAAACTTGCTTAACCCTAACTTTTACCTAATTTAACCCTTCACCCTCAACCAATGATGATGAGGTTGACCACCAATGGTCATCTTGACCATCGATGGTTAGGGTTCACCTCCTTAACCACCAACATGTAAACTCGTATGTCTTACTTTTCTAAAAATAACTCATCTAAATCTAGTTATGAACCATTGCATGTGTGAGTTAAAATTTGGAGGCCTAGTTCACATCTTATTGTAACTCTTTTTCCTTGCCTATAAGAAGAGATGAGCAATGAGGTGAAAATTATATGTAATTATTATCAAGATCTTGTGCATCCAAAATTCTATTTTTGTAGGTCAATCATCATCAATAATCTAATGAACCAACTACCACATCAGAGAGCCAACTTGTCACCATAACTCTATCAAAGTGCTAAGTATCGTTACTCTACCAAAATCATGTCAAAATCTACCAATGAGTCAACTATCTCAAGCATCTACCTGATCACCTTTATACAAGATAAGTATTCTATTTTCAATATTCAATTACCTTATATTATTTTTACATATATCCTAGCACCAACCCATCTCTTGAAATCTCACTTTAAGATCCTATCAATCAACCCTTTTATCAACCTAAATATACACACAGTATCCATATATGGTTGTATCAACTATCGATGATCTATCCAACCACCAATGGTCACCAAGACCTCTAACATTTAGTCCAACCACTAATGGTCACTATGGTAGTAAATTATAGCAATTTGCTTTCACCTACCTATCCCAAACCAAATTTTATTTTTTGTTTCCAAGCCTATTCACATACCCCTTTCTAATTTTTTGAAGCATACCCCAACCATTTATCACTAGTATTAATTAGCTAATCACTATTTTTAATCATTTATAGACTATTTCTTAAGCAAAAATTCTTGTGTTAAATTTTAATACCTTTTGAATATTGATGCAAGTACTTTCTATTCTATTTTATAAACTTAATTATTTAAAATGTGTGGATTGACAACTCTCGAGGAAGATCTTGCTTCCTATACCTAGTTATAACTAGGCAATCCACTCAACTATCTATCTAACAAAAAAAATTGATATAGTGATTTCTTATCTATATTTCATCCTCCCAAACCAAAGAGGATCTCATCACAATATTTTAATTCCATATGAACACAATCAAATAGGTTAGTTTCTTCTTTTCCCTTTCCAATAATAAGCAAAAATTCACTAAAACATAAGCAAAAATTCACTAAAACATTTTGGCATACCTGATGGGACCTTTATGTCTTTAATTGGGTTCTTATTTGCTTTCATTCTCTCTCTATTCTATGCTCATTAACAAAATCAAAATTTTATTTTAGGATTAAAATTAAGTGCATACATCAACTACTTGAAAGTTTAGTTCACATAGCTTAACTTAAAAGAAAAGAAATATATTTTAGCTTCACTCTTTCTTGCACACACTCAACCAAACCACTTTCATCAATTGAACAACAAATAAATTTGAGACAAGGCCCGAATAAGATTTCATCACCTAGTGGTAACCTTACCCTTTCTTAGCAATCCCACTTTGAGGTCATTACCAAGGTGAGAACTAACTCAGCTCTCAAGTTGTGTATAATCTCTAGATATATATATATATATATATATATATATATATATATATATATATATATATATATATATATATATATATATATATATATATATATATATATATATATATATATATATATTAGTTAAGCACCTGACACCCTTATCACTATGGTGTGTGAAGTTAGGGGTTATACCTCAATACCAAGCCACATATTTATTTCAATATAGATTATTTTTTACATCCTAAACACAACTTGAAACTAACCTTAGACTTCCTCTCTATTACCCACTCTAAAAACCAATCTTAGACACAACTTATTAAGGCATAAGCCAAAAGTGAGATTAATTAAAACTCTAGGGCTTAACATTTATTTTAGAGTGTGATTTAATTTATTTTATCATTTTTTGTATTATTTTTTATAGAGTAGTGAGGCTATTTTTTCTTTCTCTCTCCCCTATCTCATATGGTTCTTACTCACTAGTAGTGAAAAGACCTTATGGAATAAAACCCATGACCAAGCCAACCTACCTCTTATACCTCTTCATCTATGGACTATGTTGATAAACCAAAAAATTCTCCTCATACTTTAAGAATTCCTACCTTCCCTTGAGAGTTTCCTCAAGGAGATGTGGAATTTGTCATTTTCCTAAATAATAATCCCATAACCTTGCAACATTATCTTAAAACCATGTCTTACCTTATCCTATCTTTGACCCCACTCATGTATCTACCTTATGGCATGCCTCCCCACCTCATGGGGAGTAATTATATTTCCATGATTACTACCCACCCATTGGCTACCCAATATTCCTCGTCAACTAATACCCCTTCAAGAATACCATAGAAAACTAACCAACCTAAACTACCATTTCCCTTATACCTTCCACTCCTACCAACCACTCTTACACCATAGGAGTGCCTACCTCTATCACTACTAACCATCCTTTAGATACCCCCAATCTATCAACCACCACACCACTTTAAAACCTTATGGTGTTCATACCCTTTACCTTTCCACTGATTAGTACAAGGGTCATAACCCTTCCATTAGTCACCAACCAAACTACCACTCTTATCCAACAAAAACCCCTTACACCAAACTTTGGATACATCCCTAACCTACAACGAAATGTACCCCTAACCAATACCCAACCAACTATATCTACCTACCCTTATGTATCTTCCACCCAACCATTGGAATCCACTTATCAATATGTGGTAGCCTCCCAACCTTCTACCCACTATCAGTATGTCTCTCAATCACCATCATAGTATGCATCTTATAACCTTCTAGGTACACAACCCCAAGTGGACCTAATGAAGATGCTTATCAAAAATATAACCACCTTAGAGTCATCCATTTTGGGTGATCACAACATCTTTTCATATGACCAAATCTATAATGAGTCCATCTATCCCTCTATACCTATTAAGCCATATCCTTCCAAATGGGAACTTCCCAAGTTCTTTAAATTAAAAAGTAATGAGGATTCCAAACATCACCTTAGGGCATTTAAGCATGATTTTTATCTCATCACCTATGATTATTCCCTTCTTTTCCACACCTTCCCCATATCCCTATTTAGTCTAGCATTGGATTGGTATAGTTCCATACCTAAACACTCCATTTTCTCATTCACCCAACTAGTTCAAACCTTCTTGGACCACTTTTTGATCAATATCTCCAAAAAAAATCTATTACAAACCTCTACTCTATCTATAAGTTTGAGGATGATTCCATTTTTTATTTTTTAGCTCATTGGAGAAGCCTAATTAACCAACTTACCTTCTGCATACCCCAACTTGAACTCATAGAGCACTTTGCTTAGGTATGTGCCAAACATATATCCTCTACACTACATGTCCAAAGATTCCAAACCAATGAGGCCTCTTCATCTAGTTAAACAAACAAATATAATAATAATACCAAGAGTAAGGGAACCATAAATGCATTTGTCCTTAAGGTTACTCTTCCACCTTCCATCAACCAACCAAATTCCTCTAATTCCTCAAAGCAAAACATGAGGAACTAGAACTATAATAACCAAAATAAATTCACTCCATTTAGAGAATCCTAAGCTTCCATCTTGGAGAATTTATTAAAATACAACATCATTCAACTTCCTCCTATCAAACATCCTTAGAATTTTGATGCCTCTCATCCTACACCTAGTTGGTTTAATGATATTGATTTGTGTGCCTTTCATCAGGTAATAGGACATGATGTCAATAGGTTTCACACCTTCAAGAGCCTTGTATAATCCCTTATTGACAAGGGGGAGATTACATTAGACAACCATAATGCACTATCTAACAAATCCCTTGATATATTTAGGCAGCCCTTCCCAAACAATGATCCTACCAAAAATGAGAGCAATAACATTGAGTATTCTCATAATGCCCATATATTTAACATGGTCCTTAATTCACTCATTATCGAACCACCTAATCCCTAATATTTTAATCCTCTACTTCCTCCATCTATTAATATAGTGGACTTAACTTCCCTTCCATTGGACACTCAAATTGAGGAAGTGCCATCTTCTCCCCCTCCACTTATTGAGGTAGTAGAGCCACTATCTTCTCTTCCAATTATCATATCAGAAAAACCAACGATTGCCACCTCACCTTTACCTTTAACCACCAAGAAACCCAACCCTCCTTTATAGATAATTCCTAGGGAAGAAATCCGCATGTCCACTCCTCCCATAAAGGAGCCACTTATCTAAACCTTACATCCTTTGATTAAGGAAGAGGATAAGGTTACCGCCCCCTTTCCCCAACCTATGGGTATACCATTCGAACCTACTACCTAGGGAGCTAGACTGATCTATAAAACATTATCTAAACTAGTTCAGAGATTACAATTTATTTCCAAACCCAACTTATACTAGGCTACCTTTTGGTAGTAATTGGGCCTCCCTTATATTACCAGACTGGAACCTCTAACCCTTTCTTTGGCAGACCAACCCACCACTTCTATTAAACAAATTATTACCATATCTACCCAACCAACCAAAACCTCTACCCAACCAACCAAGACCTATACTGAACCAACCAACCCCCAACCACCTAAGTCAACCAAGACCCAAATGGCCAAACCTTATTTTATCACCCAACTAAAATATCCAAAAGGCTTGGTACCTTCCCTACACTAAGCTTTAGTCACCCATATATGAAAGTAGACTTAACCCCTTCAAACCCACCAACTAAGTGCCAAACTAAAGTAACCAAAGAGGTGAAACTACCCGAAAACCCTAAGCCTAAAATTTTACCTCCCTCAACCTTACCCTCTATTTTGGGCCCTCATCCTTCTACCTTTAGTAAGAAGCCAATTATCTCTACCAAGACCCCACCACCTCTTTTGGTTACACCTTCATAATTCTTTTTGATGCACCTCTCTTCACTACACCAACAATACCTAAGCTACCTACCTTATGATCCTCCACCTCTAAATCATTAACCTCCTTGCCTATCCTAATGTCATCAACCAAGTGTACCACCCTACTCAAGGCACCTACCATCAAACCTATTTCCAAATGGTATTCTACCCCAACCATCAAAGTAAAGACCATTCCACTTTTACCACCTTTATATGAGTCCTACTTGAATATTGTCCATAGGTTATTGTAAACTTATTTTTTGGCCTTACCTCCCATCAGACTCTTTGACCCTCTTACTTCAAAACCCATCTGATATAATGACCACCAAGTTTGCTCTTATCATAGGACACCTGACCATGACACAAAAAACTACAAAGCTCTCCAAACCATTATCCACCAGCTTTACAATGAGGTTGATATATTAATATACAAAGCTCATATGGGCCCCATATCAATCCAACCAATAAAAATACCTAGCCAATGCTTACCTACTCCACTCTCACCTAAGAGTGAAGATCAATTTGACCACTCTCCTACCCCAACCTCTCCTTCTATCCACACTATCAATGTGGTCACAAGATCATAATAGAAAGATAAGAGGAAGGCTAAGGTGTCTATTTTATGGATGTATCCATATTAAACCTTCGAACCAACCCACACCTAATTGTCTCCATCTTAAACCAAACCCAAGGTGTTTATTTTAGGTGCCTCCCAATCTAACCCCTTGAAATGCATTAGGAGAGTTATCCTCAAGAAACTTCACCAAACCCTAACAAATATGAACTTTTATGAGTTGATTGCTACCTCTCCCCATCATCATGAAGAACTAATAGAGGGTTTCCAATCTATTAAGGTCCAAACTAAATACCCCCAACCTCTAAAAACCTTTATTGGTGACCTTTAAAATTATAACCTTGTTACCTTCAAAGATTTAGAAATACCTTCCATCCATCCTAAGGACCCATATACCCCTCTCTTTATCACTACCTACATCAACCAAATCCACATAAAATGGGTCATGATTTATGGGGGATATAGATTTAACATCATCTCATCACACATGTACAATCAACTCAATCTACTAGCTAATGTCATGCATAAAACCTGAGTCATCCTTTAATCATTTAATAATACCATGGCCAGTACTCTAGGAGTTGTCATCCTTCATATCCATTTAGGACCCCACACACTCCCCAAAATTATCTATGTAATAGAAGGTGAATTCTAATACAATGTATTTTTGGGATTACCCTAGATCCACTCAATGGGTTACATCCCCTCTACCCTTCACCATTGCATCAAGTTTGAGTATAAAGGCCAAGTAATCACCATCCAAGCTAATCCAAGTCTTTTCTCAACATGAAACATGACCTATCACCCCAATAATGTCCTCATACCCACATTCATCTCACCTTCAGTAGCTAAATCCCAACATTCAACCACCAAAGTGGATATCATATCCCATTCCACCAATGAGGAATTAACTAGTTCCTCTATCCCTTTAGACTAAATCCCCACCACTAACCTTTTGGAATCAACTTTCCATCGCCTTTCATTGGGGCATTATCAACATTTAGCCCTTGATGCTTTCCTTACTCCTCAGGAGTATGAACAACTCACCAACCAACTAGACTATAACCCCAATGTCAAAATGATCATTCCCTTTGGATCTCCCCACCATCAAACCCATTTTGTCTAAGGGGGACTTGAAAAACCATTTAGTGCTTCTACCACTTCTCTTTTACCTAGGCCATTTACCACTAGTTTCTCCTACCTAGATAAACTAAGCTTCACTAAGACATACCTCTATTAGTGTACTTAGAAAAGAATTAGTCTTGGGAAATATGAGAATGGTCCACATGAATTTGTCACCATCAAAACCAAGAAGCCACATGAGAATCATGGCCTTAGTTTCATCCAACCTAACAAGAAGTAACCCAAACAACCTATTATTACCATTATTGGGGAAGATGCCTCTTCTTCATTGACCTCACCTCCACTTATGTATAAATATGATGACATCATCCCACCTAACTTTTTTTCTTCAAAATGATCAACTTTAAATGCCTAACCTATCAAAAGGAAGGGGTGATCATAACCAACCCTTTGACCCATCCTGAGATGATAGGATATGACTCTCCTACCATTAACATGATTTAGTGCTAGGATGATGATTCCATTCTCACATACCTTGGTGCCTTAGATTCTTCCATCAACAAATCCCTTCTTATTGAGACCTTATCCATGCTGAACTAATCCATCATGTATATCAACCTAGGCACTCTAGACAACCCCCACATCGTCAAACTTGGTGAATCACTAGATGTTGAGGAACTATTAGATTTTCCCTCTTTCTTCCAAGACCATAGCATAGCCTTTGTTTGGTCTTAAAGTGAAATGCTTAGAATTGACCCCACCATTTCTACTCATAACATAGTCACTAGCCATGATGCCAAGCTCATCAAGAAGAATATTTGATTCATGTACCCTCGCATAGCCCTTCTTGTCAAATATGAGATTCAACATCTTTTATATATCAATGTCATTCAACCTATTGACTACCCCCAATGGGTCTCAAATATTGTACCTATCACCAAAGCCATAAGGGGAATATGCATCTATGTGGAATTTCATGACCTTAACCTCATTTTACTTAAAGATGAATTTCCTCTACTAAGCATGGACCAGCTAGTTGATCTTACAACAAACCATGAGATGTTATCTCTCATGGATGTATTCTCAGGATACAATTATATCTTAATTTCTCTTGAAGATCAACACAAGACCACCTTTACCACTTTATTAGGAACATTATATTATAAAATCATGCCTTTTGAGTTAAAGAATGTTGGTGCAACCTACCAATATGCCATGACCTATATCTTCCATGACCTTATCCATAGGTTTATAGAGGACTATGTGGATGACCTTCTCAAAAAATCCAAACTTTTAAAAGATCACTTAGTCATTCTTAAGATAATCTTTGAATTCCTCATCCACTACCATGTCTACCTTAACCCTCAGAAGTACATTAGGAAAAATTCTTGGCTTCATTGTCTCCCTTCATGGAATCAAAGTTAATCCTACCAAAATCAAAGCCATCCTCTACATGCTCCCTCTAACCAAACTTAAATAACTCTGTAGTTTGTAGGAAAAACTTCAATCCATTCATCATTTTATCTCCCAGCTTTCAAATCAATGCCAACCCTTCCACCACCTTCTAAAGAAGGATGTGTCTTTCAAGTGCAATAGAAACTATCGAAAGGCCTTTGATTCACTCAAATAGTAATTTTTCCCCCACCTATCCTCACCCCTCCCATGTATTACAACATTTATACCTATATATCTCTACCACTAACCATTCCCTATGGGAAATGCTAGCATGCTTATAGAATATGAGACTTGATATACCCATACTGAGAAACTTTACTTGGCCTTAGTATTCATGACTACCAAAATTTTATACTACCTTCTTAACCACAAAACCTATGTCATAACCAACACTAACCCACTCAATTACATGCACTCTAAGCCATACCAAAACTAGTGTATGGTCAAGTGGCTTAAGATCTTAGTAGAGTTTGACATTGAGTTCCTTCAACAAAAATCAATTAAAGGGAAAATCATTATCGAACAACTAGATAAGGTACCTTTAGTAGACAACCAACCTCATCCTCTTAAATTCCTCAATGAGTTCATCATAACCCTCTCCCAATTAGATTTCACCTATCAAGTCACATATTCTTCAATGGGTTAAAGTGTCAACATAGTGGGGGAGCGGGTATCATCCTTATCCCTTTTAACAATTAACCTCTCCCTTTATCCTTCAATCTTGATTTTGAATTTACCAACAACATGGATAAATATAAATCCCTAGCAATAGGAATTTAGTAGCTTTAGGAGTCAAAATGATCAATATATTTGGTGACTCCCAACTTGAGATCAATCAAATCAATGGATCTTACTAGTGTAAGAATGATGTTTTGAAATAGCATAAGTAACTATTTGATAAACTCTTTGCATCATTTGAACATTACTACATCTAATCAACCCTATGATCTACTAAAAAGTTTTCCAACACCATGGCTTCCCTTGCTTCTCAAATACCATTTTCACCCCTAGATTTTAATCTATTTATCATTATCCACTATCTAACCCAACCTTCCTATATAAAACTAGATTCTCCCACCATTTTCACTATGAAAGATACCCAACTTGACCTTTGGTATCAAAAAACCTTAGACTATCTTAACCTTACCATAATTCCTTTTGGTATTTCAAATAATGCTCAAAGAGAATTTATCTAGAGTTCCTCATGATATACCATATTAATAGGTATCATTTATAAAAATGGCTTTGATGGTCTCCTCTTCCATTACCTATGTAGTCATGAAGCCTCTCATGCTATCAAGTAAATGCATAATGGTATTTATGGGAAAAACTTTAGTGGCCTTATTTTAGCTAAGCATATATTTAACCTTAGCTATTAATAACCTAGCTATATCCAAGTTTGTTATTATTACATGAAAAAGGTGTGTTAAGTGTTAACAACATGATAATTTTCATCATGTACCTACCCATAGTCTTCAAGTTTCCACTAATTTTTGGCCCTTCTAACAATGGGGTCTAGAACTCATTACACCTAATCACCCTTCTTGTGATCTTAATTTTGCCTTCATAAAATTGAACCACTAAGCTATCCTAAGAAATTATTTGTCAATAAAAATCCAAGTAATTGACAATGAAAAGTACCTATCATTAGATATCATGGGTTATTCCTAGCATTCAAAGATTACTCCCTAGAAAGACAACTGGTGGAAATTTATTTAAAGTTGCCAAAATGTAAGAGGGACTACTCCCTTGAAGGATAGCTACCAAAAAATCATTAAACAAATCAAATAAACTTATACCACTTCCTTGAAGGATGGTTGAGTAAAGCATTTTGTTAAAAGTATAACAATTTCATGGAAGCTTCTCATATCAATCAAATTCTCATATACATCAACAAATCAAAAGACCCATCATCATAATCACATCAAAATCAAACTAATTTTTAAAACCACAAATATCTCTCAAATATCAAAATAAGGTGGAAGTGACAAACAAATTTCATAAGTAGACTTCCCACATTGATCAATCTACATAGTTTGACATAACTTATTTATACGGACTCTTTGGACACCCATAGAAGAGGCATGTTAGTCTCACAAGAAGGTTCCATTTTCCTCCATCTTCCCTTTCATACATTTTAATCAAGGAATTTTTGAGCTTATTTGGCATTATGTGTTCAAGACACCTTTTAGCCAACTAAAGAATGCTAATGCAAAGCATTCGAAGGGCTTATGTTAATTAAGCCAATCCAAATTCAATTTTGTTCTAGTCCTTGTCAATGAAGAATCATTTTTCCCTCTTCTTATCCCATCTTGACTAGTTGATATTTTCATTAAGGTGTTTATCTCTTGATTATATCCTTTTTTCTCCCATCTAGTGTTATTAGTTACCTTACCTCATGTGCTTTACCTTAAGCAAGATAAGAAGAAACCATAATCATAGCAGGCATATCTATTTATGTCATGAGCAACATCATACTCATAATCACAACCATATCAAGAAAAAATAAAACCATAACATCCATGAGCAATTAAAACCAACCAACCATTTTACACCACATGTTTAATTCTAAAATAATGTAGTATATACTCATTAAAATTTAGCATGTCATAAGTATAACCATAAATCAAAACCATCTCATTCCCATATAAGCCTATATTATTGTCTATCATCAATAGCATAAGCATCATAATTAATATAAACATCACACCATAAGCATTAAACATCAACATTAAACCATAATCCATGAACATGAGCATAAATATTGATCATATATATAAGTTGTAAGTTAAATAAGATAATAATTTATACAAGTATATAGACATGTCTCTCTCTTAAAATGTACATCTAACCACATTAGCTCATAGGTGATAATAAAAATGAGATACAAAATGTCATAATCTATCTATGTCTATGCCCCAAGGGCACCACTACCTCCTAAATCACCACTAGATCCTAGTGCTTTCCCACCTACTATGTTGATCCCCTAATTGTCCTTATCTCTCTAGATATAGATTTTACCCACTACCCTAGTGTCACCATATTGGTAACACCTACCAATATATCACTATACTCACCCCATTGGGGATTCTATGGACACTATGTCAAAACTATGACCTCATAGTATCATAGCTCCTCCATTGTAGCTAGGTATCATGTTGTGGGGATGGTGTTTGGTGGCCCTATCTATGTTACTACTAATCTTCCTCCTCTCTACCTTATATATTCCCTCTCTTGGGTCACCAAGCCTAGTAAGGTCTTGGCCTAATCCCTCTCACCTATCATGGTAGCAACTTGGTCCTATAAGGTAGCAACCAAGCCCTATAGTGTAGTAATCTAGCCCTATAATGTGGCTACCTACCCCTATATCACTATAAAATATCCTTATGTACTGTCTCAATATACTCCTACCAATCCATCAGAGCCATCCAAATCCACATCCATCAACTTTTTACCTCCATAATCCCCACCAATGTCTATCACTACTTATATAGGCTAGTACCATGCCATATACCCATTTGTGAACCTAACATCATCTAACTATGCCCTAGCTAGAAGATCCTCATAGTCTAGCAAATTTGGCATAGGCTGTGGGTCTAATAGTAAGATCTATGAATATTCTCACTTGTACCTATGGAATAGACCTTGAATACCCTAAACTAATCCAAACTACATCCTCACCCTATTAAATGGGATGAGCTCCACTTCCCATTTCACCTACTAAATATCCAACTATAGCTCTAAAGGGAGAGTATCTTCCTCCTATAGCCAATCCATTTTAGAAATTGGACATAAGGTCTCCAAGTGATGTATCCTATCACTATTACACCTAGTCCACCCCTAAACCATTACACATTGTGTGCACCACCTCCTACACCTAACATATAAAAATCACCCCTCAATCACATAAATCCAATGAGGAACTTAATCTATGTGAAACTTACCCATGATAACCTATTGGCCTCAATACCCAAATGTGTTCATAGGTTAAACAATGTAGAACCAAACCAACACTGATATCATACCTCTTATGGGTCCTAAACTCCCACAACTCCCTATATATCTTTACAAGTAGAACAAGAACCCAACCACATATAATCTGACTTAGCACTAACTTGGCCAACACCCCTAGTAGTAAGTATGAAAACATCATGTTGCTCAAGTCAATAAGTGAAAAACATGAAATAACAATCATGAGCATGGTCATGAGTCTCCTCTCACCTAGAACCCTCCCATATTAAACATTATACCTAAACCCCCAAGCATGCCATCTAACCTAATCACTATCATCCCCATATAAAATATTGATGTGATCATCCCACTACTCTTTCTCTATATGATAGATCCAATCACCACACAGTGGAAGTTTAGTGATCCTATGCACATCCTTAGGAATGATAGTCATCTCTTTAGTTGGTAGTAAGGTGTTCATAGCAAGATCCTATCTCTCAATGAGTGTAATGACCATGGATTCATCCCAAGGCACATGTTGATAGTGCCTCATCATTCCCAACCCCACCTCCTCCATGTGGGCCCAATTGACTGGGGTCATCCCCTACTAGATCTCTACAAATATATGTGATATGAAGTCATGCATTTGTATCTGCTCTATGACATACACCATTTTGGAAACATAGATTAGTCACTTACACCATTAATTATTTAACCTACCCTTTAATTAACGGACCTATTTCCATACCTAGCCTACCTATCTACCTAATACCCACTAGGCTTTCCCTCTAAACCTTCAACTCCAACCTATACCTAGCACACTAACATTCCATTTTCCTTTAATTTTTAAAAAATTATCAAAAACCTTCTTTTCCCTAGTCGATCACCAATGGTCATGGTGACCACCGATGGTCAGACATCCATTTTTCTATGGATGTCAACCATTGATAGCCAATCCTAATAATTGATGGTTATTGTTGGTGTTTTGAATCCAAAACACCCAAACCTTATCTATCATAAAACCCACCCAAATAGTAAGCTAAAAAACCTAATTTTCTAGCCTAAACCCTTAACTAACCCAATTTACCTACTTACCCCAATAATTCTTAATTTTACCAACAAATTTAGTTAAAATCAACTAAAACCCTACCTAGGGCATTACCTAAGAATATAACCCAAATAGCTAACCCTCTAACCATTTGTGAAATCCAACTAAGTTATCAATTTCAATGACACCACCTAACTCATTTAACAACTTCCATCATAGAATTGGTCATAGGCCTACTCATCCTCATCTATGCCTACATACTCCTTACATCTTGACTGGTCACCTCAGTCTACCTCAACTAAATTTCAATCATCTACCTTAGCAAACACCTTCACCACAAAGTGCCAAAATTTCTAGATTCTAAAGTAAAAAAAAGCAAACCTAACAATGAGTAAAGAGTGATTTTCTTTTCACTTTTACCCTATGAACCTTTAGGTTTTCCACATTGACAATCGATGGTCACCCTTGGGGAACTTGACTATCAATGGTTAGGTGGCCCCACCTTTTTTGCTCTTACCCTAAGTAAGCCATATTTAAGAAACATCAAGTCAACTCACCAACCCATGAAGAGTACCTTCTCTACCCACCTTGACCACCTCATCACCTCACCATTGCTCTATTTTAGCCTAACTAGTGGACATTTTGTAACACTTTTTACCTGGTCCTTTGACTATAGTGATAATATTACCATGTTGACCCTTTTGAACTTATTCCACCTCATTCTTACCTAACTCACTTATGTTTTTTTGATAGAACTTCCTACCTTTGATACCCACCAAAACACATATATTACTTCAAATACATGTTAGTGTACCTAACTACCATGCCTAAATGCACTCATGTGGTCTATTTTTTTATTGTCTTCCTATCACAAAACTTTATTGTTATCAACTATGACAACCTCATCTATGCATAATCTTGGTTATCACACCTTTTTGTTGTACTTTGCATGTTTGTTTATTCTTTATTCCCAATCTATCACCCACCTTCATTTACCTTATAAAACCTACACCATATTCTACTTTACCTCATCAACTCCTTGTTTGAGGTGGAACACCTCCTCCCATACTCAAGTCAACCAGAACTTTGACCCACATTAGTTTTTATTTTATAGCTTATTGATTCAAGCTACATAACAAAAAGGGGAGACATGTAGACACTATAAATATACACACCATGATTTCAAATTTTATAATTCCCTTGACCATCTTGGGACCCTCTCAGGACCAATCTAACCCTCTGACCCCTAACCAAACCTAACAATAATCAGTTTGACCAAATTGGCTTAACCCTAGCTTTTACCCAATTTGACCCTTCACCCTTTATTGTTGATTATTAGGTCGATCATTGATGGTCAAGGTGCACCTCCTTAACCACCATCATACAAACTCACCTACATTTGTTTTTTAAAAATAACTCATCTAAATCTAGTTGTGAACCATTGCATGCATGAGTTAAAATTAGGAGGCCCATTTTACGTCTTGTTTTAACTCTCTTGCCTTTCCTATAAGAAGAGAGGAGCAAAGAGGTGAAAAGGATCTATAATTATTATCAAGATATTTTTCATCTAGAATTCTCCTTTCATAGGTCAATCATCATCAACAATCTAGTGAACCAACTACCATGTTAGAGAGATAACTTACTATCGTAGCTTTGTTATAACACCAAGTAGAATTACTCTACTAGAATCATGTCAAACTCTACCAATAATTAAACCACCTCAATAATCCACCCAATCATCCTTTTACAAGATAAATGTTTGATTTTTAGTATTCAATTACTTTATTTTATTGTCGTATCTAATGCAGTAGCAACCTATCTCTTAAAATATCACTTTAAGAGCCTATAAATCAGCCCTTTTATCAACCTAGATCTACACATAGTAGCCATTGATGGTTGTCTCAACCATCAATGATATATCTAACCATCGATGGTCACCTTAACCACTGATAGTCACCTTAACCATCGAAGGTTAGCCCAACCACCAATGGTCACTATGGTAGTAAATTTTAGCAAGCTACTTTTACCTACGTAACCCTAACTAAATCTAGTTTTCTATGTCACTACCTTTTCATAGACACCTTTCTAATTTTTTAAAACATAACCCAACCACGTAGCACTAGTATTAATTAGTTAATAACTATTTTTAATCATTTATAATATATTTCTTAAGAAAGCATTCTTGTGTTCAGTTTTATTACCTTTTGACTATTAATGCAAGTACTTTCTATTTTATTTTAGAAACTTAATTGTTTAAAATGTGTGGATTGATATCCCTTGAGGAATATCTTGCTTTTGGGATCTAGCTATCACTAGGAAATCCACTCAACTATCTATATAATAAATAAATTTGCTTTAGTGATTTCTAATATTTAGGTCATCTTTCCAAGAAAAAGAGGAGCTCTTCATACTATTTTTATTCCATGTGCACATAATAAAATAAGTTTTTCAACCATACCCATACTTAGTTTCTTATTTTCCCTTCCCAATAATAAGTAAAAATTCACTAAAAAAAGCACCACTATATATCATGCAATTATGAACAAGAAAATCTCATATCATGACTGACAAGTAGAATGTGGGTGGATTAACAACCCTGGGAGCTTTGAATTCGCTAGAATAACCATCATTAACATAAACTACACTTACTTTTTCAGCTTGCTTCTTCATGAAAGAGAGTTTGGATTGATCTTTTTGGAGGTCTTTCTATCCCAAAATGAGTAGAGCATCACATATAGGAATGTTAATATCAGATATCTTCATGTATTACACAATTTTGAATGTCTATTTGGCACTCTTGGGATATAACTTAGAAGTGGAGGCATCACTTGTGACTTGAGTAACTTGAGGAGTGAATGAAGTATTTTGATGTTGCCCATGAGTTTGATATGTTTTCTAAGTTGGATAGGTTTTATTGAATGTACATTGAGTGGAAGGTTTATGAGTTAATGAAGGATGTGTTGGGGAGGCCTTAGATTTCTTGAAGCTATCATCAATGACTATCTTTTCAACCCTTATGTGGGTTTTTACTACATCATCTAAATTTAGTGCATTCTACCCTAATTTTTTATCCACATGCTCAAAGGTGTGCTCTCCTTCTTGTAATTTCACAAAGGTGGTGTCATTAGATTCTTTGATCAAATTCACTTATTGTTGGCTTTGAATTTTTTTTGGTGTCATGATAGCCATATCACCATGAGGCATTTGAGGACCTTATGGTGGAAGAGGAATGGTCCCATGAGCTTGAGATGGAGGAGCTTACAACAAAAAAGAGTGTTGACATGTTTCACCACTTTTATACATCACCATATCATTTGATTTCTCCCATGGAGTAGACTATTAACCTTTTTATACAAAATTGTTTGATGTTGGCACCAATACTCTTTCATTGGAGTTATATTTATTATAGGGTCTGACCTATGTGATCTAACCTTGATATTGTTGATTTGGTGGATAAGGGGGCCTATTATAAGGATATGATGGATATATATATTGATAGGGAACTTGATAGGGTCTATAATAGGTCTATTGTACCTTTATAATGATACCAACTTGTTGTTTTGGGATATAAACAAACCTTCAATCTTTCCAAGCCTATCTACTTGTTTTCCATCAAATTGGTCTTGATTACTTAGAGTAGGTAATGGATCAATGGTGGGGGAAATGTGTTGGAGCTTATGAATTAGGGGCATGAGGGGTCTAGGAGTTAATTTTCCTATTTGTATCAAGTAATTTTTTGCCCTGATAGATATTTCATATGCCTCTAGTAATGTTGTCCCACTTATGGATTTTATCATTACAATAACATCAAATTTTAAGGCTCTTAAGTACTATAGAAAGGTATAATAATGATAGGGATCCTATACTGAGTCTTTTGAAATTTATAGTTTAAATCAACCATAGATTCCTAGGGTACCCTCTTAATTGAGGAGACTTACTCAATTAGTGACACATGGTCAATTATATCTTCAAAGTGTTTAGAAAGGCATTCACCAAATTCATCCCAAGTATTTATAGAGGTAGGAGTGAGACCTTTATACCAATGAATATCTTTGCCTCTCAAAGAAGTTGTTAATATTCTCATGGATACATTTTATTGGTTGATGTTATGTATTGAACATAGGTTTTTATATCAACTATGTGTTCTATAGTAGTGGTAGAGTTTTCCCCTATGAAATATGGAAAACTCTTCAAGGTAGTAGTTAGGATATCATCAAATAGTTGGGGTTAAGAGAGATGCTTTCATTACCTTATGTCAATATTATGTTGATGTATTTTCATGGGAATAACATGATATGAAGGGATTTGAACCAAAGCTTTCCCAACATACTATATAATTTGAAAACAATTAAAATTTGATAAGGCAAAAATAAAGGCCAATCAAACCTAAGTTAGAAGATCATTGGCTTGTATACTACATTGGCTAGTTAGGAGGCATACTACTCAAACATTAAAGAGTTGTCTTCATTGGATTGTGTTAGGAGTATAATACTGTGTTTTCATGGGAATACCATGATCTGAAGGGATTTGACCCCAAGATTTCCTAACACACCATAGAACTAGAAAATAAATCAAAATAGGTAAGGCAAAAATAAAGGCTAGTCAATCCTAAGGTGAAAAGATCATGAAAAGAGAGTTATTCAAATTGATTGAATCCAAGATAATATTACCCATGAATAATTTATCATGGGTAGATAATTTTTTCCATGTGAGGAATAATAATGGAGAGATATGCCTATGTGTTGACTTTAGAGACTTTAATAAGGTGTCTTTAAGGGACCACTACCCACTACCCTCCATAGATCAGATCCTTTAGAAGGTTGTAATATCTCAAATGTTTTATTTGTTTTATGTCTACTATGGTTACAATTATATCTTATTCAAGGAAGAGGATAGGCATAACACTACCTTCACCATAAATTGGGGCGCTTATGCATACATGACAATGTCCTCTAGACTATCCAATGTAGGGGAAACATTCTAAAGGGAAATGTATGTTGATTTTAAGGGGTTAATCAATGAATTGATGATCATCTATTTTTATAACACCAATGTTTTCTCAAAGCATCTTTCAGACCACATAACACATTTAAATTTGGTCTCTGATAGATGTAGAATGTTTGGAGTGTCTTTAAATCCCAATAAATCCATCTTTATTATTCATGAGGGTAGATTATTGGGGCATGTGGTGTCAAAGGATGGCATTGCTATATAACCTAAGAGAGTTGAATAAATATTGGACTTACCCCTTCCCAAACACAAGAAAGGTTTGTAGAGATTCTTAGCTAAGATAAAATTCATTAGGATATTTATCCCAAGTTTTGAGAAAATGGTCAAACTTATTACTTAGATGCTTATAAAGAATAAAGAGTTCACATGGACCAAGTAAGGAAAGAGGATATTTGAGGCCATCAAAGGGTAAATATCTCAAGCCCATACACTCCTTAATATTTATTTTATAAAATATTTTTTATTCATGCTTCCTCTACATCATATGTAATTTTTGCTATGCTTATGCAGTAGAATGGTGAAGGCCTAGAACAACCAATTGCCTTCTTTAATCAGGCCTTAAAAGGATATGAGTAAATATATACATTTGTGGAGAATTATTTTATTTTCTTCATTAGATAATTGAAGAAGCTTAGGCACGTAGTGTCTAACAATAAGGTCATTGTTATGGTGATACACCTAAGCATCAAAGAATTCATACTCAATAGAGATATAAGTGAAAAGAGAATTGGGTGGATAACAAAGTGCATGAAATATTAAGTTTAGGTTAGAGTGACCAATTTTATTAGAGGTAGAGGTTTATGTGAGAATCTTGTAGAAAAAATAAAAGAAGACAAAGACCAAGTGTTGGCAGTCCATGATAGTCAACAGGTAACTACAAGAAACACTCCTCTCCACTAGACCAACGATGTGATAAAATTACTTAAAATAGTCCAATATCCTATGGGTTTGGATAGGACCAAATGGATAAAATTTATATTTAAAACCATTCCCTATGTCTTTATTGATGAATTGATCTTTAATAAATACATAAGGGGCATGCTTTTGAGATGTGTTGAATCAAGGTAAGTTGACAAGTTGTTCAAACAATTTCATGATGGCCCTACTAGTGGAAACTTTGTTGCCAAGACCATAGCCTCCAAAATCATTAGAGATAGGTAATTTTGGCCTACATTATTTGAGGATTCACATACTTGGGTGAAGAAGTTTTTAGAGTGTGCCATGTTCATTGGCAAACAAAAGCTATTTGCTCTTCCCTTATAACCAGTCCAAGTTGAATAACCTTTCATGTAGTGGGGCTTAGATTTTATAGGAATGATCCATCCCCATTATATTTCTATACATAAGTGGGTAATCACATGCAATGACTAATTCATAAGGTGGGTGGAGGTAGTTGTACTTAAGGAGGCTAATGAGAATTTTGTCTTGGAGTTCTATGATAATCTTATGACTAGATTTGGTGTGTTTTTAACAATCATATTTTATAATGCCTTGAAATTCAGTAGTACCAAGGTATGTGAATGGTATCTTCGACATGGAATCTACCTCAATGCCTCCTCCACATATTACCCATAAGGAAATGGACTAGCAAAGTCTATAAATAAGAACTTGATAAGGATCATCAAGAGAACAATAGAGGATAGCTAAAGAGAATGGCATACAAGGTTGAGAAATACCTTATGGGATAAGAAAGTGACACCTAATAGGTCTATTGGACACTCTCCATACCTCCTTGTCTATGGTAAATAGACAATATTTCCTATTTACCTTAAACTACCTTCCTTATAGTTTGCTCATCAACTATAGATATTAGAAGATGATGTTATGTAAGTGAGAATGAATGAGATAAGGGAGTTAGAGGAGACAATAGATACTACCATGCATTCTATGTGGTCTAATCATCATCAAGTCAAGAATTCATTTGATAAGTGGGCTTCATCTAAGAAATTACAATAAGGAAATGTAGTCCTCAAATGGGATGAGGACCATGCAAAGATAGGGAAACACTCCAAGTTTGGTAGCCTTTAGAGTGGACCTTACATCATCACCTACTACAAGAAAAATAATGCCTTTCAAATTTATATATTGAGTAGTGAGGAATTCCCCATCCCTATCAATGGGAGGTTCATCAAATTATGATATTAGTCTCTTTCATGTTCCTCTTGTACATAGGTAGATAGAGTTTATCTTTTCCCTCTAAGTGATTTTCCACATGTTTTATGTTTTTTTGTTTAGTCTTGTTATTTGGTAGTTGTGTGTTTTCATTATTGTTCCTTTTTGTTGTTTTATTGTGTCTAATTGTTTCAAAGTATGCAAGGTGTAAGGTACAATCCATGTGCATTCATGCCCTATTTTATAAATCAATCAAGAGCTTATTTAGAGCATCTTTGGATTTGCTCGCATAGTTCTTCAAAGCATGTTCAATTTTTTTGAGTTCTTTGATCAACAAGCTTGTTAAGCTAATTGGGTCACCATAAATGTTTCCCACATTCTAGTCCCATACCTAGGAAGGGGTCAACCTAATGCTTTTAATCTTGATTCATTATTCATATTATGGCTGTCATTCATATCATGAGTTTATGAGGGTTATTCAAAAATTCCATGGTCTTGTCATGCTATAACTATGCCTTATCAGTCTCCATATCTCCTTTCAATATTGAGACAAGTGTTATCATGATAATAAAACATGCCTAGATGGTCCATGATTACTTTTATGGGTCCCTAACATGTTAAAGATGCCAAGGTAAAGGTGAATTGAAGAGATAGTTTGATAGAGGCCCATAAACACATTGGTTCTACTTGATAACATGAGGTATGATCACTTTCAAGACTTCAAGGAACATCATATAAGGGTATTAAGGTTCATTTGAGGTTTCTCATAGATATTAATGGTATTTTATATGTACTATCATGATAATTCAATTCATATTCCCTTCTAAGGTCATACATGTGTGTAAAATAAATGATTTTCAGTCATAATAAGATACAATCTAGCCTTTATAGACCACTAAATCATCCCACATGTCTCTAATGGACTTCATAAACCTCATAAATCCATCACTAGATTTTTTTCATGCATTTGAATCCACTAGCACCATGGTCAATGCCAATTCCTCCGAAATGGGCACCACACATGCCGAATGGTGACTTTCCAACTCCCTCAATTCTAACCATCATGTTCAAAGTGTTATATGTCTCTTATTTTCCTTCCATGACACCTAATAACAATGTTTGAGGTCTGAAATAAGGAAAATTATAGAGAAATTAGTAGATTGTATAGGTTTATTTAGTAGTATAAATTTTTACTATATAAACCAACCCAGGTGGGTCATGATTTTGTAGAGGGAGGTCAAAAATGTCAAATGGTGAAGAGAGTAGTGTTTTTAGTGTCATAAAATATCAAAACCATTCCATCTCTCCCTTGAGCACATTGGTAGATTCATAAAGCTCCTCAAGTTCATGCTCATATCATACAAAGGAGAGAGAGAGTGGGGTCTGAAGCTCATAACCAGAGAAAGTAGAATTAATTAGCTTAAACCCATGGGAAGTTTTTTAGGGTTTAGTCTCCTAATCTTTATGAACATTCCTTAAGAAATTAAGGAATACCTATACCCCTCTCATTTGCATAGGTCAAGTTTGACTAAACACTTTTCAAGGATTTTTGATTGGTCTACTCAAACTAGTAATTGATGTTGTTTCCTCAAATATACAATAATCCTTACATAAAATTTTAAACACTTGAATCACATGTGTGAACTCATATGGCTATCATACCTTCATGATTGGATCCTATGTGTGATCTATAGACAAGTCTATGTAAAAGACAAAGGTTTGAAGTCTTCATCAAAAGTTGTTAACTATATTGAAGAGTTTTAAGAGGTGTTTCAAGGTCTCTAATGCCTTCTTACTTAGGATTAATTTTTAATGGCATTTTTTCACCTCAAAGGATCCCAAGGAAGAAGGACTTATATATATGTGAATATCACTATAAAAAAATTACTATTTATAGTTCAAGGACATCTATAGAGTCTGAAATGTATCTTAAAACATGTAATTGGATTTATGAATCATGGTAGAATGTTATCATGGCCTTAAGAGCAACTTTCCTAGACTTCATGGTGGCCTTATAGATCTAAAAACTATCTCTCTTGTTTACAAACCCACATAATCCCTTTTTAGCAAAGTTTAAGGTCTTTTTGTGAAGTTAAGGTTTTTTTGAGTTTTTGAAGTTTCAATTTAGGGCTGTGTATATTGTGTTTATACCTCAAAAGTTTCATTATTTTATTAGGTATATTTCTAAGGGCCTCCAAGATCCATATAGCTTATATACGTAGGGTCCTTAGTCTCCATTTCACATCACTTTCATGCTCCTATTGTTGGATTATTTTTAATAATCCAAAAAAATTGGTTTAATTTTATTAATTAGTTTTTTGTATGGGTAATTTTACCATTAGTGGGTTTATTAACCAACTTCTCTCCCATAATCCTTTTAATGGATTACATTATACACAAATTAAAAATGAGATTTTGCATTGAATTTTCCTAAATATATATCTAGTTATCCTTCCTAATCCTAGTTCTATTAGTGGTATTAGAACCATATTGAAGGAGGTTTTTTTAGTTAAGCATTACTTGGAAGATTTCATGAAATCAAGAATTTTTATTATACAAGCACATTGTACATTATACGATGGTAGAAGCAAAGGCATCTAGCATGAAGTATGGGGACTAATAATAAGTGCATCATTCATTTGAATAATAAAGGTGGAAAAAAATAATAATTTTATTTAAATTCTACCATGAACAACTAAAGAAGTATAGTGAACAACTAAGTAATTTCTCTTAATTCTATGGTGAATAACTAGTTCTTATTTTTTTCAACATAGACCTGTATCCTTCAGATTAATAATCCTATAGAAGTATGGAAATAGAATAATATTATTAATTATATATAAGTACAATGGCATAACATAAATGTGGCATGTTGAATAAGTTTTAAAGCTTGTAAAAATCTAGAAAGCCTAAAACATTACAGGCCCCATCAAAGAAGGAAGGTGGAGTAAATGGTAAATATGATTTACATTTTTTTTAACATGAAAAGTGGTAAAAGATTATGGTAATATTTTTATTTTTTCATTAAAAAACTAGGAATATATTAAATATTTACCATTTATACTTTTAAATTCAATACTTTTATTTTTCAAAGTACATTAAAGGGAAAAGGCGAAGTTTAAAACCTATTGATGTAATGATATAATTTTTTGTCAAAATTATGTTTGACACTATTATTTTTTTAAAGGTTAGAAAAATTAAATTTTGGATATATAAGGGTGTATAAGGTGTAATTTTTTTACAATTTCCAAGAATTTTTGTATTTAGAAACTATTTTTGAAGGTAAAGGCAAAACCTCACAATAGTATTCCCTTGTCTTGTTTTGACTTGTTTTTTTAGAAACATGGAAAAAAATATCAATTTGATTTTTGAAAATATTAAATTGTCACCTAAAAATTAAAAATAATGGATTAGGAACATTGAGTATACACTAATTTTTAATGACCTATGGGAAATCACACCACCAACTGAACTTGCAAAGTTGATTGAATATCAAAAACATGATAAATATGCACTCACACTTTGTAAATCATCTTGTACTGAATAGGTAATCTTTCATATTGAGGTAGTCAAAATTGGTGCATGGAAATATTGGAAAGAATTAAAATATTTTTATGAAAAACAACTTACATACAAGAATATGGACCTTCTTATGCAACTGTTGAATAATAAACTGGCAAATAATGAAGATGTCTCTGAATATCTTTCTCACATGAAAATATTGAAATAATAATATTACACAATTGGTAGTAAAATTGATGATGATATGTTGATTTCATCCATATTTAATTGTCTTAATTTGGCATAAACCATTTTTTTAAAAATGTTATAGCTTAGTGATAATCTTAATGGTGCCACATTTGACTCTATTTGTGAGTTATTAACTCAACATGAGAGACAATTTCAAGGAAGAAAAGTACATCCATGGAGGAGTCCCACTATACCAAAATAGGTAATCCATTATATGATCATAACATAAAAAATTCTTCAAAGCACTATAAGAGATATAAACACTCTCCATAAGATGCTTCTAGACATAAGCATAATGGACATAGGGATCATTTTGGTTCTCTAAAGAATATACATCATTATGGTTCTCTAGAGCATGGAAATCATTATAATTCTCATAATCATAACCATCACCACAAAAATTCACATAGACATAAGCACAAACATAGGAATTCTTATTCATGTGGGTATTCTTCCTCTAGTTCTAATGGATGTGAGAGAATAAGATACACTTATGGTGGCATAAGACATCTCTCTACAAAGTGCCCATCCAAAAAGAGGTCCTCTCAACATCAATAGAAGGTAGAAGAAAACATTAATGGTTACTCTAGTCACTCTTTTAGTTATTTTTTTGCATATTATTATGATAGATGGGATGACTATGAAGTTTCTTATACTGAAGCTGATGACTATATATTATGAGATCATAACACACCCATCTTATGTGAGTTGCTATGCTCAAGATTAGGATTTGACATAGTATAATTTTTTGGCTTGTGTACTTTGCTTTCGTAGATATATAGTTGGTATGATCATTGATGTGAAGAATTACATTGCTTTGTACTTGGTTTATTTGTTACACAACTTCTCACCTCTCACCTAATAAGGGGAGAAGATATTGCATATTGGTTTTTGATCAATTGTTGGTAGTTTCAATATGAGTTAGCATTAAGTTTCTAGCATTGTTAGTTTTGAGCAAAGGCCTATGGGAGATGTTGGTGATTGTTGATAATTTGCTTGAGATGTGTCATACATAGTACTAGGGGCAATCACTTGTTGAATAGATTCTATGTGATGATTGATGTAGTTTGATAGAGTGAGATCTTGTTTTACTTCAGTGATAGAATGATCAAGGTAATAATCAATCTAGAATGCACAATTTACTAGTTGTAGTTATAATAGAGTCTAATTGGATGACTCATAGTTCATTGCTTCAGTCTTTCTATACCCATTTGGATCAGGGGGAGTTTGTTGGATTATTTTTAATGATCTAAATATTTTGGTTTAATTTTGTTAATTAGTTTGTTATACGGATAATTTTCCTGTTAGTTGGTTTTTTAACTAACTTCTCTCCCATAAGCCTTTTAATGGCTTACATTGTACAAAAATAAAAAATGAGATTTTGCATTGAATTTTCCCAAATATATTTCTATTTATCCCTCCTAATCTTGATTTTATCACTTATAGTTTCACTACTATTTGCATTTTGTTACCCCTATTTTTATGTTTTACACTCCATATCTCCCCACTAACACCCTCCATCATTCATCCACCCTCCAATCCAAGTATAAAATTTTCCATGTGTATACACATAATATTTTTAACTTTTATCAAATACAGATGCTTTACATCTTATAAAAACCCATCAAGACTCAATATCGCTAAGTGTATACCTTAAAGGGTGCATCGATAAAGGGGTGGGTAGACCATTGGTGATTCATATGATTTTTTTTCCTTTTACCACTTATTACCAATCCAACTAGTGCCTAAAAACCAATCCATAAGCTATTACTCCTCTTTTACATACTCTATTATTTTCCCACTTTCCAGTCCTTTGTTTCCTACTATTTCTAACTCTATTCTTAAACTCTTTTAAAAAAAGAAATGAATGATGGGTAGTATTTACATGGTTAATATCACAATTTTTGATGACTATATGAAGTGGGAACTCCTTTTTGGTGAGGAAGGAATACCTATAAAAAGACAACACCAAACTAGATTATTGGTTAGACAAATATGAAGGGTGGATTGCCTAGCATATGGTAGCTCTAAGAAGTGAAAGCTTCCCTAGATGGATGTGAATCCACTCCCCTAATAACAAATGGGAATAATAGAATGAAGGAAATATAATTGCATTTAAATTGATAGGAAAGTAAATGCTTATGCCAAAAATAAATAAAATACATGTTCAGCCGAATGATCAAATGTAGCATGGTGGGTCAATACCATGTGAAATTGAGTCGATACCTAATTCAAAAAATCTAAATAGTCTATGAAAATAGGTCAAGAATATAAAATATCCTATAGTTGGGGAAAAAGGGGTGGAAATAGAAATCTATTATGTTTGTAATAGTTAACTAATGATGGTGAGGCTAATTAGTGATAGTTAGTCTGACCAGTAACAGTTAGATGACCAATGATGGTTGCTATAATCAGTGATGGTTGCAAGAAGCAGTGATAGTTGCCTAGGGAGTTTGATAGGATGTTGAAATGGGGTTTAAAATATGTGATGGATGGTTATGGATATAAATATGGATCTGAAAGATGTGAAATGGGGTATAGGTAGTCTAAAAGATGTGGAATGAGGTATGGGTGGTTTGAGTAAGATATCAAATTTAAAAAAGAAAGGAGGTGCTAAAAATAAGTAAAAGATACCTGTAAGATGTAAAATAGGTGATATGGAGGTCTAAAGAAAATTGGGTAGCATAACAATACTCCAATCTTCAAAAATCACATGGACAATCTTAGGTTACTTGGATACCTACACAAGAAAATAAGAGGGCTTGGATGCAAATTTTTTTGATCCCAAGATCTTCCAACAGTCCTCATTTTATAGAAAAACATTTCTAAGTGAGGAGGGGGGAAATTTATAAATTGGTCTAGGATAAATATGCTAATTTTAAGTGATTTTAAGTTATGTGCTTCACATGGTAAATTTTTCATTTTGCTCATGATTATCTCACACATAGTTGGAAGTCACTTTAAAGTAGGCTTGGGCACCTGACTAGCACCAATTAGGCTAACTTACACCAATTAGGCTAATCAACATTGGTCGAGGTCCTAAGGTAAAAATGGGTAAAAATTAGTTTTAATATAAGGTTAATTAAATAGGTCAAGTTATCAAATTAATAAATTGGCTAGGTTAACTAGGTGGTCAATTAGCTTTAGGGTCAGGTAGGAGTTTAAGGTGTATATTCAATATCAAAAACTAGTCAAGGTGAGGTTTTTTCATTTCTACATCCTTTTTTATTCACCTTAATCCCATTTTAAATGTTTGTTATATTAGGTCAACTAGGTCAACCCTATATAATTTTGGGTGAAATTCATTTACGGTCTAGGTCAAATTTTGGTTGACCTAGTCTGTGACCTAGTGAATTTTTTTCGATAATTATGCTAGGTCGACTTGGTCAACCCTATCAACCAAAACTCTTATAATGGCTTAGGGTTAAATCTAACTATATATAAAATATAATTTTTTCATTATTTACATAATGAACAAGAGTTATTATTTTCTTGTGCTTCTTTACAATCTACTCTTCCACCATTCTACTTGAGGAGTCTTAGCTTAAGGTTTTTACTTAGAGAATATTTTCTTGTGGAGAAGCCTTATATTCTTTATCCTTTCTTAGTGATCCTCATAAACCATAAAAACCTCTTACAAATCCCCTTTATCCAAATGAGAGATTGAGTCTCAACATGTTCATCTTTTAGCTAAGTATTATGTAAATTTCCTCCTCTCTTTAGTAGATAGAAGTAGCATAAGTATTGGATTTGAATAGTATTACTCTTCTCTTTCCATGAATTATGGTATTAATCATATATATCTTAATTGATATTATCTTATGTATGTTTTCTTATTTTTTAAACCCCATATTGTGCCACAATTTTTGGTGAGCACTAGTTTATGGATGACGTCATTACTAAATCCAAATTTTTTAAGACTCATCTTTATATTCTTGCAATCATCTTTGACCATATTCTTAAAAATTGAGTTAGAATAAATCCTTACAAATATGTGTTTAGTTTCATATCTATAAAATTGTTAGGATTCCTAGTCTCTCTTTATGGAATCAACATTGACCCCATTAAGATTAATTTTATAATCAACATGCCCATTCCTCAATCCATTTAAAAAATTTACACTTACTTATGCAAACTTGCTTCAATTAGATGATTCATCTCTAAAATGGCTTACTGCATTCACTCCATGAATTCTATTTTTAATAAATGTAATGCCTTAGAATGGATAAACCCTTGATCTTATATACTTCTTCCACACCTATATCAGTTAGGGAAATGTTTTCCAAAAAATATGATACCATAATAGAGTATGACATTTATTACATTATCTAAGTCCTCATTTATTAAAATAAATGATATAAAAAAGTTAAATTTTATTGCCTGACCATCTATTTTATAGCTAAAAAGCTTTGACATTACATGATAAACCAAACCACTTATGTGATCATTCACTCCAAACCCTTTCATCACTTCTTCTCCAAATCATTTCTTCTTGGAGATAGAATTGTCAAATGGATGGTCCTCCTTAAGGAATTTGATCTCCATATTATAACTCAAAAAGTTGTCAAAGGATAAGTCATAATTGATCAACTTGACATAGCTCTTATGCCAATTTCCAATCACCTTCAAGATAGTCTTCATAATGATAATTTTCTCTATATTAAAGGTCTCAATCAATAAATTTATATTAAATATTACTTACATAACCTCACTATTGATCTTGAAGCAAGTAATATTGGTGAATCAACTATCCTCACCAGTACCAATAAACCAAAAGTATTTATCAAAAAACATCCTAAAATTAATTTCAAATTGCACAAGGATACTTGGACCCTTCACTTTGATGGTTTTAAATTCCTTCAAGGAGCTAAGGTAGGTTTCATTCTTAAAATTCCTCTTTGAAAACTTATTCCTTTATATTTTAATTTAACCTTTGACATAACCAACAATATGGCTGAATAGAAGCTATAATCTTAGGCATGAGAGTTGCTCTCAATCTAGACATCCAATACCTACATGATTTAGGTTATTCTTAGCTTATTTTCCACCAAGTAAATGGTTATTATAAATGAAAAAGTGAGAATATAATTACTTATCATAAAATTAAAACCACTCTCACTAAATATTTCATCTCCTTCACTATTGAACCTATACTTTGAGATCAAAATTCCATTGTCGATTCCCTTTCTTCTTCAGCCTCTCTCTTTCATCCCCACTAATTTATTTTTGATCTAAATTTTATTATATAAATAATAAAATCTCCATATTATACTCAACCACTAGATTAAATTATCTACAACATAAACTATGTTACTGTCTGATAAACACCATGGTATAAAGACATCATTCAATTCTTGGAACACCAACCTTATCCTCCTAACTTCAATTCTCATGAAAAGACTCATATAGGAAAACATGATTTTAATTATGTATTTAGATAAAATATCCTTTATAATCATAATGTTGAATATAACTTTCTACATTTTGTTATGCAAGATGAGGTTCCTCCTCTTCTTGAACAAGCACATGGGGGCATTTGCAGTGGTCATTATAGTGGACATACTATAGCCCATAAATGCCTATGTATGTGATACTTTTGGCCCACACTTGAAAATGAAGTAATAAAATTTGATAAAAAGTGTACCCTTTCATAGATTCATGATGATTTAATTCATTCACCTCTAGCTATGCTTCAAACTATCAAATCTCCCTAGCCATTCTCCATGTGGGTATTAGATCTCATAATAAAATTACCTCTCTCTCAATATGGGCATGTTTTTGTCATCATAGATTTGTAATATTTCATCAAATTATTTGAATCCATGCCCCTTGTTACTGTCACTTTTAACACCATTTCCAAATTCATTCTTAACCAAATCATTTTCCACTTTGGTGTTCCCCATACTATCAGCTTTGATAATGGTGGTAATTTCAAAAACAAGACATCAAAAATATTTATGATAAATTTAAGATCAATAAAAAAATTTCCACACCTTATCATCCATAATTCAATATTCAAGATGAGGACACTAAAAATAAATTCAAAGAAAATCTGTAAAAGATAATTTGTGAAACTCGTATGGATTGGCACCTTCATCTTTATCTTGCTCTTTGGGCCTATCAAACTAGCATACATACTACCACTAGGGCAACACCATTTTCTCTAGTCTATGGTTATAAATTAGTTCATCCATTAGGTGTTTAGCTTCTATAATATATATATATATATATATATATATATATATATATATATATATATATATATATATATATATATATATATATATATATATATATATATATATATATATATATATCTTCATGGTATCACTCTTAATGAATAGTTATGTGAAGCTTTCCTTCATGCCCTTGATTTCCTTGATGAACACTATCTTTTTGATTTATAACATAATGACCAATATAAGGCTCATATTGCCAAACAACATAACAAATGTGTTAAAATCCACACATTTAATGTTGGTGATCTTTTCCTTAGATTAGACTACACTCATGATAAAGAAGGTAAATATGCACAAAAATGGTGGGCCCCCTATTTAGTCAAAGATATTATTGGTCCATGTAACTATCACCTTAAAACTAATAAAGGCCATGTTTTCAAAGAGCCCACCAATGCATACTTTTTCAAGAACTATTTTTCCTAATTATTCCCTTCTTTTCATTTTTATATGTTATCTAACACTTTTTGTAGGTTACCTACGCATGTCTCTAGCCCTTTTCATTAATTCTTTGTCTATCACAAACCTTAGTCCTTCCTATTTGGTATTATATTTTCCCATTTTTATCTCATGAGTTACATTGTAAAACTATTTATAGGACCCAATATTTCTCATGATGTACCATAGTTTATTTATTTTCATACTTTTTATGCACTTTTTGCACCCCTTGGGTTTACTTTTGTGAGTTACAGTGTAAGACCAAGGATAGGACTTGACCTTCCTCACAAATACCATCTTTTCCTTATCTCATTTATTTTTCCAATGATTTTTGTCACATTTACGGTTTTATCTTGTATAAGTTGTAGTGTAATACCATGGATAGGACCTAGCCTTCCTCATAAAATCACCATCTTATCATTTCCTTTTCTATAATTTGTTTTTGATCCTTATTCTCAGCTTTAGATTTTGCTTATTTTGATAGATGGAATTTCCACAAAAATCTATGTTAGAATGTCTTCCTCCATTTACCTCATTCTTATGATAAGGAGTCACACTTTTATATCATTGAATCCCTTTTTTACCCTTTGTCAATTTTTTTACGATTTGAAGTAATTCAAATTGTTCCATGTGTGATTCCTCTTGAATTCCTTCCTTTCACTCTTTATTAGATAAAACAAGGTCAAATTCATGATATCACTTTTATTTCACCTAGATTTATGTGACTCTTAGACCCCATACTCTTTTAAGTTATTTCTCTTAGCAACCAAATCCCAAGTATTCAAATGAAAGTCATCTTTAACACCCATGATTAGTTTTCCAAATATGTATGGAGGAGGAATAGAAGAATTCATCAGTAAAGTTAAAAGCCAAATAATTTGAAACAAAAGGAAATGATATACAAAAGGAAACATACAAATCTAAAATTTCAAAATCACACCAAAAGATGTGATCAAAATCACATATCTTATCTCTAATCAAAGCTCAAACTCCATAGTTGGCTTCACATAGATCTGAGGTACATTGGGGTGTGGTAGGCCAATAGACTAGAATATGATAATTAAGTAAACTCTATGGTGTTACCTAATTTCTCACAAAATACCCAATCTTCGTAGTAGACTGATGACTCTATAAGGGGTCCTTTGAAATGGGGAACACATTATGGGAATGTTTGTCCATTTTAATTTTCATGCATATATCTTTTGTGGGATGATCTACATAATGCACTTATTTACCTAAGACTTGTATGGCTAAGATAAGTTATTTAGAGTCCTTAAGGTCAAAATTCATCTTATTTTGACAAACCTAATTTGAGTGTCTTGACTTTGAGAAAGAGTTCCTCTACCTTGGTTTTTACTTTGTTCTACCATCCACCCATTTCATTTCCCCCATTGACAGGCCAATTGTGATTCCAAATCTATTTTCCCTCTTCTATACTTCCTTCTTCTTCATCTCTTGAAAGCATGATAACACTACTTTCTTTCAGTTTTATCTATCCTTAGAGCAAAACAATATGCTTGAGAAATATAATGGATTACTTTAATTACACCATGGATCTACATTACTAGACTTATTTTTATTTTCTTTTACCATTTTTAATTTGTTGTACCACCCTTTTTATGGGTACCTAAGTTTGTTTCTACCTTTCATGTAACTTTTTCCATTGATGAGTGAGATATGGATTGTTATTTCTCATTCATCAATGTTGTTTTACCATTTTGTTGCTGCTTACCCATCTTTATTTAAGTAAGGTTTGCTACTGCTTTTTCATTGATGTTTTATTTCCATTCCTTTTCAGACATGTATCCTTGGTTTGATTTACTGAGTTTTCCTTTCTTACTTAAGGTTTACTTGTTTTAGTTTTTTAGTCTTTAGTAGCCTTGGCTTTTTGGTTACTTGATTTACTCTAAATGTTTTTTTGACTTGGTATTTTGATCTAACATAGAACTTATCACCCCATCTTGCCAAATTTCCATGTATATCCCATCAACATAGCACCAGTTATCTTCGATTTCTTGATTTTTTTTGGTTTTTCTCTTTAGTTTTATATTTTTAGGTTTTTAGAAAGCAGTCTCTACACCCTTCACAATAAAAACTACAAACACAACAAACAACCATCTAGTGATAAAGGTATGCAACATATTTACTTTTTATTTATTTCCATTTTAGTCATTTAATTTCAATTTTTTTATACTTTAAAATACTAAAACATTTTTTTAGACTCAACATTGTGTGTTACTATATTATTTCTCAAAGTACCATCCTTTGTTGCACCTTAGTGACATGTGATGAGCTTTGAGTGAGGCATATGTATACACATAATATTTATAACTTTTATCAAATAATGATGATTTACATCTTAAACAAACCCATCAAGACTCAAACTCTATGATTACACACCTTAAAGGATGCATTGAGAAAGGGTTGGGTACACCATTGGTTTTTTATAGGATTGTTGTTCCTTTTTCCACTTATTACTAATCCAACCATTTCCTAGAAGCCATTCCCTAAGCTATTACTCCTCTTTTGCATACCCCTCTAGTATTTTCCCACTTTTCAACCCTCTTTTCCTCACCTTAATCCCATTTTGATAGTCTATTGTGCTAGGTTGATTGGGTTGACCTTGTACTATATTGGGTGAAATTCATTTAAGGTCTAGGTCGTCTCTTCGCTGAGCTAGCCTATGACCTAGTGAATTTTTGTCCATAGCTATACTAGGTTGATTGGGTTGACCTTGTCAGCCAATTTTTTTTGAAGGGATTAGGGTTAAACCCACCTATATATATATATATATATATATATATATATATATATATATATACAAGATCATTTTGTCATTATTTACACAATGAGCAAGAGTTATTATTTACTTTTTCTTCTTTACAATCTGCTCTTCCACCATTATATTTGAGGAGTCTTAGGTTATGGTTTTTACTTGGATAATATAGTCTTATGGAAAATTATTGGATTCTATAGTCTTTCTTAGTGATCCTTATAAACCATAATAACCCTTTGTGAAGCCCCTTTGGTCAAGTGAGAGATTAAGTCTCAATGGGTTCATATTTTAGTTAGGTATTCTCTAGCTTTGCTCCTCTCTTTAGTAGATAAAAGTAGCATAAGTATTGGATTTGAATAATATTACTCTTTTCTTTCCATGTATTAGTGTCTTACTCATACATAGATTAATTTAAATTCTCTTATGCATGATTGTTTTTCTCTAACCCCCATATTGTGCCACAAGCTTTGATGAACACTATTTTAGATTTATTTTCTTTACTTGTTACTAGTTTAGTGAGATATAAAAACATAGGACCTATCTAGGGTTATTACATGATTATGGTTAATTAGAGGATTTAGAATGATAAATAACATTGTGTATGTTTATAATATATCCCATTAATGGGTCTATTGGATCCCCATATTGTTCATGTTCCTGACTATCTAATGTATCCTAAATTCTAAGTGTATGATATGATCTATCTTCTCCAAGTTAGGATTGATTTATAGACATGATGAATTTATAATTACATACATCATGAACATCCATAATAAATTTAAACCATTCAAATACAATTAAACCATATAAATATGAACCCATATGGTCATATAGTGGACTGAGAATGCAATATGTACCTACAACCAACCCTTTTAGGGTTTTGTAGCAGGGACCCAAGAAACACTATATAGACTATCCAAAGGCATGAAGATTAGTGTGAGTATTATGGAATGTGAATATCAAAGAAATGAATGGTGCTTCTATATACTCACATATCATATTATATAACTATATTAACCACCTCCTTATATATGTCTAGTAATTAGGTTCTTATAGATAGTCATGCTAATAAGAGGATACATGTAACATTACTAGTCTATATTAGTGTATTCATATTACCTAAGATAAAAGGAAAGATACATACAAAAGAGGGAAAGGTTTTTGATATTGATAATTAAAAATTTATGGTCACTACCAATGAGAAGGCAAAGTCACACGTAAACAGGCTTAGAACCACATAAGCATAAGCAAACATGAAACCTAAGTCTGAATGAAAGTTAAGGTATGAAAAGAAAGGAGTGTTGGTAGATCACCACATAAGCATGATAATGACCCTAAAAACATGATGGACATCCCCATGATTCCAAATACATCAAGATATAGTGTTAAAGGCCATACTTATAATTTACTTGCCTGAGTGCACAGTTAATAGGTAGTGTACTCCTAGTTTGAGTGAAAATGGTGATTTAAGACCTATTTAGGCATGGATAAGTCTTAAAAATTATTATGAATGGTCATGATGACCCATTAAAGTTAATAATGTATTTACTTAGGATATAAATATAGTGTTTATACCCACTATTTTGTCTTAGACCAAAGCTTGTATGTCATAATTATTTAGTGAGTTGAAGGCTACATTCATGCCATAAAGAGTCAACGGGTATTTTGAGACCCATAAAACATTTTTTTCAATTAGGTATGATGGTTAAGGTTTAAAAAACCGAATATAAATGTCTAACACCCATATCTAAAGTCAATAACCTTGGAGATAAGCCAACATAATTAAGAATATAAGCCTTCTAATAGACCCTAGTGCTATCTTGAGATTATTTCAAGATATTATAATAAGTTGAATGACCAATATTAGGTGTATGAGGATGTTTAAGACTTGTTAATTAGGCTTAAAGTTCTATAAAGTAATAAATTTTATCAAGATGTCTTCAACCCCTGCTCAAACTAGTCAAAATATGTATAGTCAATTCAAAGACCATCTTTAAATACTCACCCACTCCACCACATGCATGCTCAGGGCCAAACATCTTAGGGAAGTTTAAGTCTCCCTATGGACCAATAGTTCATGAATAATTTGTTGGTAGTTAGGGGATAACCTTTATCAATGAACCTTAAGAAAATAAGCACTCAAAATGGTTTGTAAACAACCCTAACCACATCTTCTAATGTTCATATCTATAAGAACCCTTTCTATGGGAACCTAACCCATTCATGAAAGATGAGGAGGTTATTTCCATAAACATCCATTGAATTTGTTATAGGTTTGGATGTTTATACTCTACTAATAATCATTAAGATGGTGGTCATCTCAAACCCTACGTAAACTCCAAAAGTGACCCAACGGTGTAGTTTGATCTCAAAACCCATCCAAATGAGATAGTTTGATCATAGATGAAATTTAAGGTCTCCTAAGGTCCCTTGAGCATCACACAAACCCACTAGTTGGCAAGTTTAGGGGTCAAGCTATAGGGAGTTAAACTAGAAGTGCTAGTTTGATCTCAAAAGCAAAGATATTGGGACTATTTATGTGCATAATGAGTTTGAGGAGGAAGGATGAGTCCTAAAAAATATAATAAAGCCCTCCAATATTCATCAAGGTGACTTCCATTACAATTTATTAGGTAAAAAGATACAAGTGCTGGAATTCATTATTTTATGCACTCAAATGGGGTTAAAGGGATTGATTAAGTTAGTGTTGCAAATTTTTTGTCCCTAAGGTAATGTTCAAGTTAGGGATGATACAAAAATACCTTAAAAACTGAAATTTTAGGCTTGTAGTCATATAAAATGCAAAAAATGGTAACTTGAGCATGACTAATGACACCTAATCCATAGGTCCCTCTTGTTTTATCTCATGACCCTTCTAGACACTTTTTTTATTATTCCTAGTCATTTGTAAGCATCTAACATCTAAAATTTTATAGGAAGGTTCACACAAGGACAATAAACAAAACCTAGAAAACTTATGTCTCTATTACAATAGCGTCTAACCTAAACTATACCATTGGACCCTAGGGTGTCCCTTTTTTGGTGCTCCTATCCAAATGCATTTTTAGCCCCAATGGTCAGATTATTTTAGTTCTTATCCTCTTCATTGTCAGCCTAATATGAATAAATTTATCCCATGACCAATAGATCCATATAAAATCCCATTAAAATATCATTTGGAAGGGGTTGGCAAATATCATTCAAGCAAGAAAGAATATAAAAAAGACCATTTAAGCAATATTCCCTATTCTCTGTATATAATTAGCATATATACTTTCAAGCTAAGCCAAGTCTTTATACTAGTCCCTAGCCATCTCAAGTATACCCAATTTCATATATAGTTAAATTTTCATACATAATTGCAGCAAGCACTTTAATGGGAGAACTACATTAGTTTGATCCCTCCTCAGAGTATTGGTATGTAGGTAGTGTGCCCACACATGGTGTGTGAAGTGCATCTAGCATATACTTTACACACTAATCCCTTACCTCTCTTTCCCAAGTTACCATTAAATTTCAATCACAAATAACTCATAGGGATTTGAAGATTACAAAATATAAACAATGAGCTTTATAGACTTCTAGGCTTTGATATTTCACTGAGAGGGTAACATAGACCTATTGAGTAGAACCTAGAAAACTTAGATCACCTAGACAACAATACCAAAAAGGACTAAAATGTTGAATAATAGGGTGTTCCACTTTTAACACTCCTATCTAATAAAAAAATGAAGTCTAAGATCTTATTTGTGATAGTGTAGTCCTGCATGTAAATTTATAGGCCCTATTTCAGACCAGACAACCTATAATAAGTTAAGTTACATTTCTCCTTACTCTCTTACTATTTTTAGAAAGGTTAAATTACAATTAAATTTAAAAAATTAGTGGACATAATTAGGAATATTATTTACTAATTTTCCTTACTCGGAATTGTTTAATAATTAGGAATAAAACTCCATTATTTTCAAATATAATAAAACATTTGGTGAACTTGACTTCAAATTTTTGCATTAGAACCTAGAACCCTAGGGTAAATTATTTCTAATTTTTTGCCATAATTTCTTAATTTTTCCTATATTTAAAAATCATAAATATACAAATTAATTGTAAATTTATCAATCTATTTTATAAAAACACCCTAGTTTACACATACTAGGTCCTTTTTGCATACAAACACATTCAAAACACTAGGAAAAATATATTGCTAATTTTAGAAATATTTTACAAATTTTCATTAATTTTTCAAGTAAAATATTAAAAAAATTCTATAAATTCATATCAAATTTTGAAAATAATCATACTAATTTTAAAAATTCATTTCAAAGCCCTAGTTACACCAACTAGCTCTTAGTTAATTTCCAATAATTTTTGAATCATTTTCTAAATTTTTAGTTACATATCAAACTCAAAAAATCAATTTCAAATTTAAAAATTCATAGTATTTTACATAAATAAATTTTAAAAACCCCTAGTTGCATATACCAGTTCCTACTTTACTTCTTGAGGTATCACCTTACATCCATAGCCAAATTGTAAAAATGATGCTCATTTATTTACAAACTTTTCTTACATTTCTTACAAATAATAAGGAAAGCATAATAGGTTCTATCATGTACATGAATGATGAAGTCTATCATATCTTAGTACATAATATTTCAATATGCCTTTTTCATACTCTCTATCTCTCATTTGGAACAATTTTCAAGTTTATCATGATAAACATGTTAGCAATATTATGTTACAAGTCAAATCTCTTTATGCATTTAGGCACAAATTCATGTTCTCTATTATTTGCTCTCTATTCCTCATATATAAAATTGTTCAAATTTATCTTTCTAAATGCATTTGAAATTTCATGTTGCATATCAAAATTTTATATGACTTTATGAAAAAATTCATGTTTTCTATCCTTTTCTATCTATTCCTCATATGGAAAATTGTTCAAATTTATCCTGACAAATGCATTTTAAATGTCATGATTCAAGTCAAAAATTTCTATGCATTAATGTAAAATTTCGTGATATTTATCCATTATTTGTTATCTATCATCTGGAATGCTCTATATAAACATATTTTTATACATGGTTTCTATTTAGATGTATCTAACTCTTTGACTACTTTTAAGTATCTCCCTCTCACTACTAGACACAAGCAAACACTAGTGGTTATACCTATCCCTCTTCTCTTCAAACTTGGTTCACCTAGCTTTTATCCTACATCTACTAATATCTCTATGCCTATAGTAGATTATGTGGTACATGTTATCACCCAAGTTTGCAAAGATAGGTAGGTTGATTACACCCATGATTATAGCTTTGTCACTTAGGTTAACACCCCTTCCAATCTAGTTTTATCTCCTTCACCTATTATAGTTCTTCCTCTAGTATAGATTTAGCCACAATCAATACCTTAATTAGTAGCACATAGATTTCATACACCTACATAACCTCAATATTCTAAACAACTTCTAACTATCATATTCACACCCAGAGCAATTTCATTAATATATCATGCATCTACACATAAATCACATGTTCAGAGAGCTTCTCCTACTTAGATATGGGTATATAAGAGCCCTAAAATTACATCCACTTCTTAGAGTTATTGAGGGAACCCATAATTGGTTTCTACATTAGAGATTTTAGAACCACAATCTTAGCATTTCCATCATGCTTCATGATCATGCATGATTCTTCTTCTTCTTGATATAGGACACCATGATAGGGAGTCTTTGATGAGACTCATTGGTTATTATCATCCTATCCCAACCTAATTTTACATAATATATCCTACTTTATTATACATAGTTCAAATATTTCCAAAAAAATAAAAAAAAATACAAAATTTAAAAATATCAAAAAATATTTTGATTATATGCATCATCCATGATTAACATTACTACTATCATGCTAGGACTTACATTTGTTGTTTCTTACTATTGTTTGTCGAATATATACATTACCATGCTTCACTTTATCTCTTTTAGGTGTGTGTAGTGATTTTTAGATCCTTGATTGATTCACTCTACCCATTAATGGGGCCTTCCTACTTCTACATTCAAGACACACATCGATATACATGCTCACTGGGAGCATCTTATAGATGACAACACCATCTAGGTTATGTCAATCCTACACTACACACTCTAAGTTGTCATACTGATGTGCATTACTTACTAGATTACATACATTACTATATCAAAATTTCATTCGTATTTACCACTTATGTATCTCTTAGCATATACTTATTATTGTACTAAACATGTATTTCATACTCTCACTCTTTTTATAATTAGTTAGATGTGATTCTACCTTTCTAGTTTAAATGCTTTCCTTTCTTTTTTTGCATAGCTAAATGTGTTTGCATTTTTAGTTCCAATTTTTTTTCTTATGTGTGTCTTAGGACATTTGTTAATGTCATTTGATTTTATTCATGTGTGTATATCTTTGGACATTTATCAATGTCCATTACTTGTACACTTTTATGTGCCTATGGCCCTCATGCCAATCTTTGATTATTTAAAACTATATGTGTATGTGGAATTTGAACATGACTTCTATGCTTTCTTTCTAGTTTGAGTGACATGTGCCCATGTCCCTTGTTTGTGTGGCCCCTTGTCCAACTTTTTATGCTTCTTTATTCTTGCTTCTTGTTTCTTACATTGTATCCTTGTTTCTTGATTGCTTGTCCTTTTTTGGAATGTCATGATCCATATCATGCATTTACCTTAGTTTCTCGAATGCCATGATGGACATCATTCTCCATCCCTCCTTGACAACTAACTAAGAACTAACATCTAATATTTTTAATTTTAATTCAATACATTACACATGCATTTACTTTGTTATATCTATCTAGGCATACCCTTGTTGATCTAACAATCTCTTAATACAGATATTGTTATATCTAGAGATATCTTATCAAAATTTATTGTTATATCATGTATCTATGCAAAATAACACACTTGTAGGAATCTTTTTCTTCTGAGGGTAGTCATTTTAGGTTCAATCATTCTTACCCTTATAATATGGGGTAATAAATAGGGGTTTTGTCACAAACATCAAAGTTCCTAGCAGTCCAAACAATAGCATTAAAACTACCTAGTTTAGAATATATAGGTCAAACTAGTCAGAATATAATAGAAAAATAGTGACAATTCTAGATCAACAACTAGTTTTTGCATAGGAAAATAGTGCCAAAAATAGACAGTAACACCAAATACAAATGTGTCCTCATTTTGGTGCTCTTTTCCAGGCAAAAAAACACCTAGGTTTCTTAGTAACAGGCAAAAATTTCATCTCAACTATAGTTTGTACACATCTAGATTAGTCAAAAACAATAGTTTCAATATAGTTTTCTTAGAGAATCTAGATATAGGGGGTATCATGCACAACATGATGACTCTCACATCTAGTTTTATATTAGGTAGTTGACATAAATTAAAAATTATAATACATGTTCTAGACATTAGTAATTAGGGGCTATGTGCATGTCACATTAGTCTTCTTTTGTTTTCAAGTTCATTTTATTACCCAAGCATTCTCAATAGTTACATGACTTACTCCATATACAGGTGGTTGGAATCATTTTCAAGTTTAACTTTCATACAAGTTTAACTTCCAAAGTACCTAAGTTATTGATTTGGTTTTCACATAAACATATTCCATCATTTTTAGAGTGGCTTTCATACAAGCCTAACCTCCATATTTTAAAATGGCCAAGAGTGGTCTAGTTTCTAGCATACATTCAGCTATCCATGCCACATTGTTAGATTTTTAGAGCATCTATGGGATTTATGAGCTATTTCATATGACATATATTTTATACTATCATCACTTCATGGGGAAATGATGGAGCCAAAGGACTATCCTTTATATTATTGAGCCACTTATTTAGAGGGATTAGACACATAGTCTAGACATCAATTATTACACACATCATCATCTAGATTCATGTAGTAGGTGATGATGGAGCCAAAGGGCTAGCCTTTGTATTTTTGAGCCACTTTCTATGGAATTGAGCACTTAGCTCTGTTTGTGATATAAATTTTAGTACAACATCATCCAACATAATCCAAAATTACTTAGCTTTACTCAAGATCGCAATAGGTTTTTTAATGGTTTTCTTACCTAATGAGGTGTATTCATTCCTTTCTCTTCCTTTTTCCTTTAATTTGATTTTTTATGTTCTTTTTTAATATATCATATAATAAGAACTAATCTAATCTTTGTCTCATTTTGTAGATTCACACTTACACAATGTGTTATTTATGTACTATCCAACATTACTCATCATCACATAACTTCATGGGTTTCACCTTTACATGTTAGTTTAGGTATGCTTTCTATTTTTACTTTATCCTAGTATTTCACTTTGTTGCATAACTATAATAAAGGGGGGGGGGGAAATGTAGTCATATAAATTACAAAAAATGGTAACTTGAACATGGCTAATGACAACCAATCCATAGGTCTCTCTTGTTTTCTCTCATGACCCTTCTAGACACATTTTTGATTATTCTAAGTCATCTGTAAACATCCAACATATGAAATTTTAAAGGCAAGTTCACATAGGGATAATAAACAAAACCCAAAAAACTTATGTATTTAATACAATAGTGTCAGACTTGGACTATAATGTTGGACCCTAGGGTGTCCCCTTTTTAGTGTTCTTATCTAAATGCATTTTTAGCCCTAACAGTTAGATTATTTCAATTCTTATCCTCTTCCTTATCATCTTAACATGAATACATTTGACCCATGACCAATAGATCCATGTAAAATCCCATTCAAATATAATTTAGAAGTGGTTGGTAGATATCATTAAAGCAAGTAAAAATACAAGCAAGACCACTCAACCAATATTCACTATTCTCTACATATAACCATCCTATATAATTTCAATCTAAACCAAGTCTTTAGACTAGTCACTATCCATCTTGAGTATACCTATTTTTGCATCTAGTTGGATTTTCATACACAATTCCACCAAGAACTTCAATGGGTGAACTATATTATCTTGATCCCTCTTTGAGTATTGGTATTTCAGGAGTGTTCCCACACATGGGGTGCGAAGTGCATCTAGCATATCATTTACACATTAACCCCTTATCTCTCTTTCCCATGTTGTCATTCAAGTTCAAGCACAAAGAGCTCCTAGGGATTTGAATATTAAAATAGATGCACAATGAGCTTCATAAAATTTCTAAATTTGATATTTCATTGACAGGGTAACATAGACCTATTGAGCAAAACCCAAAAAAACATAGATCACCTAGATAATAGCACTAAAAAAGGACTACATTACTAAACAATAGGTTTTCCCACTTTCAGTGCTCCTATCCAATCAAAAAATGAAATCTAAGATCCTGTTTCCTATAGTGTCACAGTCCTACATGCAAATTTATAGAGCCTATCTCAAACTAAATAGCTCAGAATAAGCTAAGTTACATTTCTCCTAGCTCTCTTACTATTTTTAGAAAGGTTAAATTGCAATTAAATTTCACAAATTAGTGGCCATAATTAAGAATATTATTTATTTACATTCCTTACTTAGACTTGTTTATTAACTAAGAATAAAACTCCATTATCTAAAAATTAATAAAACAAGGCCAGTACTCATGATTCAGGTCTACAAATAGATCAATCCATAATCTCCACCATGACTATGACATAAAAAGGTGAAGTAGAGATCAATTTGGGAAGTTGGAATGTTTTCAACCCAAGTGTTGAGGGATATCACATGGTTTAGAGGTCTTTTGACTAAATTAGAATTAAAAAAATCCTTATAGTCAACCATTTAACCTACAAATATACTAAGCCTGATTAAAAAGTATGATTCTTCACATAAGAAGAATCTTTAAATGTTCATCACATATTGAGTATTGTGCATGGGGAGCTCAAAACTTCATGGAAGTTAAGGAAGTGTATGGTCTAAAATTTGGTGTAAGTGGTTTAAAAATACAAGATTTGATCTCTATGAACCACCACTAAGACCAAAAAACACTCATAAATATCACTTAAACCCTAATAGTGACATGAATAAAAAAGTTTTCATAAAAATGCATTAAAATTTTCAAGACCTACTTATTAAAATTTATATCATTTTTTTAGCTTAGGGGTGCTTATTTTTTATGGTACAAAAACTATATAGATGCTTCCTAAAAAGGTAAATTTATAGGGATTTAGGTATAATATGGGTTTTAGCACCTAACCATGAGTTAAAAATCATGATAGAGGTATATTTAGAGCTTATTATACTAATAAAATGTTAAAATTATGAATGAAAGTGCTTAAACATAGATTTACCATCTCATCCGTCTGTGAAGCAACTCAAGTGCTTAAACATATTAGTAAGGATCACTTGAGAGATCTAAATGTCAATTAATAAAGGGTAAACATAAGAATGATTTAAGTTTTATCCAATTATTTGAGATCCTATTTCAGATATTGGATCATTCAAATAATGAATATGAGTAGAAAGTTGAAGGATAAGCAAATAGGCCTACTTATCTTATAAGTAGAAGGATTTAATAGGAAAATAATGGTGTGGTAGAATTGATTGACCATATTAAACCATTGGTAACTATCATATAATTGATCATATCTAAAAATGGAGTCCATTATGATAGGTTAAAGGTAGTTTCATGGACCATTTAACATGCACATTGAAGGAGAGGCTACCCAATGCCTCAAGAAGGCTCCTCCACACTCCATTTGCATTGTGTAACTAATATAGGATATAATATTGGACTATTTTAAGCATAGTTAAGGATTGAATTAAAAAAAATGAGGGATTTATAGCCTCTACATCTTCCCTAAAAACCAAAGTTGGCTCATTAATGGCATGTCAATGCTCAAAGAAGGAAATAGGCATGTTATAAATACCATATGCCATATTGGCCTCATTCATGGCCTCTCCTACACCTAGAATATTCCCTCTTATATTTAAAAAATTTTACTTAAGTAGGAATTGAGTTATTTATTTGGAATATCTCATTTGGATGTAGCAAATCTCTACCAAAATTTCCTTGTAAATCTTTTGAATCAATAGAAGACATTTGTATATTCTTGTTGAATGATAGTGTGCCTCTTGAGAATTTTATTGGCAAAATGTATGCATTATGTTGTCATTTTTAGGTCATTTCATGCACCTAAATTTAGGTTAATATTATATTTCAAGTCGTATGAAGTTTTTTCAAGTAGGAGTGTTCTTGAAGTGATACAAGTCACTAGTATCTTGTGTAGATCTAGGCCCAGTCCTTTAAGTTGTAGAATCCTATTCAACCTCCATAGAAAATATTCATGGTTAGATAACCATCAATAATTTTGGGTAGTCATTTTATATATAATGTTCATTAGTAAGTTTCAAAATATATAAATAAGAGTGAATCTTTAATAATATGGTGCATCACCAATTAGACTGGGGTTTTTCATTAGTTTTCATATCTCTTTTCTTTTCATTGTGGTAATTTTAGGTATTAAAGAGAGAATTTAATTTAAAATTAGGGGAGATATCCCCATAAAATATATATGATTGACCTACATATTATTCACCCTAAATTATATAGGTTAATCTAATATTTGACTAGGTTTGATGTAAATGTGAACAATCTTTTCCTCTACAAGGGTGTAACCTAGATCACCAATAGTTATGGCACACCAAGTAGGACCAGTTATTAATGTATTCAGAAACTTGATTTGATAAAATTGATAAATTTGGAGGACATATATAAGTTTAAGGGAAATCAAAAACATATTGGACATAGAAAGTAGAAAGAGGATCCCTAGATTTAATCCAAACACAATACCCCCCAATTCTCCCAAGTGTCCTGGCTCTACCAATTCGATTTTACATAACCTATTGCAAGTCCACCAATTCCAATGGTAAGGCCTATATTGGAAGCACTTATACCCTTATATGGTGGAATTCCTATTAACCTCAACTAATTTCATGATATCCTAAAGTCTACCTTGAAGAGTTTTCAATATTTCATAGCGAAAAACTCTACCACTCTTATACAACACAAAGATGATATAGCAAACCTATTTTTAGTTCATAACATCACCCAAAAAAATCTAGCGATAAGAATCTTAAAAACTTCATTTAGAGGAAAATATCTTCAATGGTATAAATATCTCACTCCTACCTTTATAAAATCTTGGGATGAATTTGTTGAGTGCCTTTTAAAACACTTTGAAGACAAAAGTGACCATGTGTCACTAGTTGAGAAACTCACCTCAATTAAGAGGGCACCTTAGGAATCTATGGTTGATTTCAATTATAGATTTTAAAAGACTTGGGATATGATCCTATAATTATTAATCCTACACCTAATTATGCCTTTTTATATTACTTAATATCCTTAAGATTTTATGTTATTATAATGATAAAATCTATGGGTGGGACAACAATACTAGAGGAATATGAAATATCCACTAGGGCATAAAATTACTTGATATAAGCAAGAAAATTTACTCCCAGACCCCTCATACCCATATTTCCTAAGATATAACCTACTTCACCCACAATTTATCCATTTAATACTCTAACTAATCAAGACCAATCTAATGGAAACCAAGTATATAGGCTTGGAAAGATTGAAGGTTTCCTTAAATCCCAAAACAACAAGTTGGTACAATTATAGAGGCAAAAACAAACCTCTTAAAAACCCTATCAAGATTCATATCCTTATTATCCATAAAATAGTCCCCTTATCCACCAAATCAGAAAGTCCAAGGTAAGATCACATAGACAAGACTCTTCAACATCTATAACCCAACACTATAATTAGCTCAAGGGGATCAGTGCCAATACAAAACAATCTTACATAAGAGGGTCAATGGTATGTTACATGGGGGAAACCAAATGAGATGGTTATGTTTAAAAGTGGTGAAATATAACTCTTGTTGTCATCAATCTCCTCCATCTCAAGCTCATGACACCATGCCTCCTCCACCATAAGGTCCTTAAATGCCTCATGGTGATATACCTACCATGACATCAATAGATATTTCAAGATAATGTTCTAAGCCAACAATAAGGGAAAGTAAAAAAATCACCTATAGACACCACCATTATTAACTTCCAATAATGATAGCACACATTTTATTGTGTACCAAGAAATTTGGAGTACAATGTACTAAATCTAGATGATGTAGTATAGCCCACACAAGGGATAAAAGGAAAATGGTTGGTGATAGCTTGGGAGATTTTAAAGCCTCCCCAACACATCCTAAACTGACTTATCACCCTACCACTCAGAGTATAGTAAAAAAATATCTACAACTTATAAAACATCTCAAACTCATGGGTAGTATTAGAAGACTCCATTCATTACTCAAGTTACTCAAGTCACAAGTGATGCCTCCAATTCTAAGTTGTAGCCCAAGAGTGATAATTCTCCATTTAACATTGTGTACTACATAAAGAGATAAAATTTTATCATTCCTATATGGGATGATGTACTAATTTTATAGAATAAATAACTTCACCAACAAGAGCTCTCCAAGCTCTCTTTCATGAACAAGCAAGATGAAAACTATGCACTAAATCTAGATTATACAGTAACACCCCACACAAGGGATAAAAGGATAAGGGTTGGTGATAACTTGGGAGATTCTAAGGCCTCCCCAAAACATCCTAAACTAACTCAACATCCTAATTCTTAGATTATAATTGAAAAAACCTTTCCAACTTATCAAACATATCAAACTCATGGGTATTAGTAGAATACTCCATTCAATACTCAAGTTATGTAAGTCATAAGTGATGCCTCCACTTCTAAGTTGTATCCCAAGAGTACCAATTATCCATTCAAAATTATGTAATCCATGAATATATCTAATGTTATCATTCCTATGTGGGATGCTCTACTCATTTGAGAGCATAAATACCTTCTCTAATAAGAGCTCTCCAAGATTTCTTTCATGAACAAGTAAATTGACAAGGTAAGTATAGTTTATGTTAATGATGGTCAACCTAGTGAAGTAAAATATCCTAAGGTTGTTAAGCCATACCCATTCTAATTTCTAGTCATAATAGGATATTGTCTTTTCCATAATTGTATGATATATAGTGGTGCCTCTACCTCAGTCACTCCAAATGTAATAACTAATAAACTAGAACTAAAGTATGAGCTTAATTCGAAAGGATTATTGTAATTATATGGGTCTCTCACAAATATAGTAGGTGTCTTAAAGGATCTCAAAATTGTGTTAGTAACCTACCACAATTACACTATCACACAAGTTATCATGGTTGTTGATTAACTCCATACTTTGTTATGTGCCTATCTAGGGACTTCACTATAAATTTTGTGAGATAACTTTCATCTAACAAGTCATACATGGTTTCTAGGAGTAGATATGTGACTAGGGTCACTATTAGGTCTGAACCTATTTATAGGTTCCACTTAGAACCCTATATTCCCAATCTCTCTAATGTAAACTACACTATACTTGAAGAAGATGAGAATGTAAGTGAGAAAGAATCTAAGGATCATCTTGAAGGCATCTTAGATATGATCTTTGATGAATGTCAAATAATAACCATGGATTTTAAAATAATAATACCATTGAGGAGGTATACCTATGGGTATACTACATGCATGAGGAAGTGGATGTTATTCCTAGTCTCACAAGCTCAATTCAACAACATGATGGCATATGGACCTTATTCTCTGATGGATCAAGGTCAAAGAATGGTAGTGGAACTAGGGTAATTCTTATTTATCCTTCAAATAAAAATTAATACTCAGATGTAAGGTTCCAAGTTAGTTTTACTTCAAACACAATTGAGTATGAAGCCTTTATATATGGGCTACAAGAGGCAAAGAGGAGAGGCATCAAATTTTTGAAAGTGGATGGTGATAGTGAGCTTATAGTTTAGAAAGTGAAGTTTATTAGTGAAGTAAATAACCATATATTAAAGGAATATAATAATCAAATATGGGACCTTATAGAATAATTTTTGGCATTTAACATTCATTCTATAAAAAGGGAGTCTAATCACCATGCAGATAGACTTATAGCAATTGGTGCCCAATATGAAATTATAGACAGAGTCAAGGGTAATATAGGATAATAAAAAATGAAGGCCATATTTAGGTCATCTATACCTAATAATGAGGTGATTTGATAGGTATTTGAAAATGATGAACAAATTATGTGCTCTCTCATGCAAGAGGCAAAATTCTACCATAAGAATAAATATAAGTTGTAACATCAGTTTGATGACCAAATAATGTAGATGAGGACTAATAAATTACCTAATAAATTAGTGACATTAAATATAATATCTAATGATCATATTATAAGGGATAAGTTAGGTATATCAACTAAATAATAACATTATGAGAAGATAGTCATCTTTAAGGACAAGATACTTAAGTTAGAAAAAGGAAACGCAATAGAAGAGAGGTTGCCAAACACATCAAAAGGCCCCATCCACACTCCATTTACATTATGTAATTGACATAGGAGTGAATATTGCACTATTTTAAGAATGGTTAAGGATTTAATAAAGTCAAGTAAAGGATTTACAACCTCCACATCTTCCCCAAATGCTATAGTGGGCTCATTGATGGCATGTCAACGCTTGAGGAAGGAAATAAGCCTTTTGTAACTTATATAGACCACATTGGCCACATTAATGGCCTCTCCCATGTCTTGAATCTTCCCTATTCTCATTCAAGATTAATATTTCATTAGGCATTAAGATCTTACTTTGGCATCCCTTGGCTATGTGTAGAAAATTTCTACCAAAACTACCTTGTAACTCTTTTGAATCAATAGATGACATTTACAAATTCTTGTTGAATGATAATGTGTATATTAAGATTTTGATTTGTAGAATGTATGTATTATGTTGTCATTTTTAGGTCATTTCAAGCACATAACTTCAAGTTACTAGTCTATTATAAGTTGTATGAAGTGTTAGAAAGTAGGAGTGTTATTGAAGTGATACAAGTCACTAATATCTTCTACAGATCTAGGCTTAGTCCTTCAAGTTGTAGAATTCTATTCAAACTCCATATAAAATTGTCATGCTCAAAACACCATAAATAATTTTTGTTAGTCATTGTCTCCATCAGGTTTATTAATAGGTTTCAAAGGATATAACTAAGAGTGGATCTTTAATCAATTGGTGCATCACCCCTTAGAGTGGGACATTTCATTATTTTTCATATCTCTATAATTTTAATTGTGGTAAGTTTAGATCTTAAATATATTATTGAATTTAGAATTAGGGGATCTATCCCCATTAAATCTAGAGCTTTGACCTACATATTATGTAGGCCATAGTCTATAGGTCATTCTAATGTTGGACTAGGTTTGAGGTAGACATGAATAATCATTTCCTCTATAAGGGTGCAACCTATATCACCAACACTTATATCTCAAAAATAACCTTAATAACTGATTCAATTCATGGTATATCTAGTTAAGATCCACATTAAACATATATGGATTTTTTGTCAGGCGAAGGTTGATGAGTTGGAACTTTTGGTCCTTGAACTTAGGATTTTTCACTTGAAAAGTGGGGCTTAAAGCATAAAATTATCTTTATAATGAGATCATCACCTTTTGGATTAAGATTTCATGAATATTGAGGATCCCATCTTTATCTATCTCATTCTAAATGTTGTCTCTAAATTTATCATCTATAACATGTGTCTCGAATATTCCCTCATTGTTGAGAAATTGAATGATCTATTGGTCATCCTTAATGACCTAAAATTTTATCATGTTGTCAAGGATAGAGGGACACGGAAAAAGTTCCATAGTGAAATCTTGCAACTTAGTGTCAAATAAAGGAATTATGTTTATTATTAGAGATAATAGTGAGTTGGCTACTTAGTTTTCCTCTCAAGGGATAGGGATGATATTAAATATGTTAAACATCTCAATTAAGTCCCAAGACCTATACTTATATCTCCTAATGTATGATATCTTTAATTGAAATTTAGTTCTGATCTAGTTGACCACCATATTAGAATCACTAAATACTCTGAGTTTGTTTATCTTATATTTAGTGCAAAGTATAATCCTAAGATTAGAGCTTCATACTCCACTAGATTATTTGGGTAGGGAAACTAAAACCTATACAATGCTAATTTTTTTATCCCTAGGGGATATATGAGTAGAACATAGGCCCTACTACCTTGTTTAGAATGAGTTCTATCTATAGACCATAGGCTAGGTAGGTTTGGGCTATGTCTAGCTTGATCTTTGGGTGGATTTATGCTCAACATGTAGATGCCTAGGTCTAAGGAAACTAGCTTTACCTTGTCAGTAACATAATTATACTCAGTTATCATATATTTCATGTAGGTTTATTTATCTACCCATATTTAGTTGGCTAATCCTCTCCATGATAACTACATATAGGAGAAATATGTGGCCATATACCCATTTAGGTATTTAGACTAATGTCTACTAAGGAACATGCTATAGGCTTTGGGGATTTGTACTACTTGGATGTATATGGAGTGTCAAATACTAGGCTAAGACTCCAAATGGATGTGGAAATTGAGTAATTCACCTATCACTATTACTTTTGACTTGTCTAGCTAGGTCACCACCTTGTCTAACTTTATGGGGACCAACTTGAGCTTCTCACATATGCCTACTGGCATCACATTAGATAAGGATCCTAAATATACTAATCCGTTATGTATATTCTTTCCAAATAACTAGATGGTTAAATAGAAATGGGGCACATCCATCTTATTTTTTTGAATGAGCACATTAGTGTGTATTACTCTCAGTTTTGCCTGGGTTAGTGGGGTCAACTTCTAAGTTAAGTATTTTAGTAAGAGATCACATTACTCATTAATTTGATCAAGATCATGATGTGTGATGTTGGCCTTGATATTTGTCATATATTCCACTATATTATAACCCTATTTACCTTGGAATAGTAGGGTTTTTATGGGGTCCTTAGGTTTTTGAGGTCTCAGAAGTGGGGGATCATTCTTAGTATTTTGGTTTGATGGGGTTAAAACATTATTACGGATATTCAAGGTAGTAAGGGGTTGTTATTATTTTTTTTGTCTATTCTTATGTGTGTTTTTCTCTAATGTAATTTTTGAAATTATTACACCATATTAATATCCTCCTCTAGCTCATTTTATTCCTAGCTAGTGAAATCCATGGTCTCTACCACCATAGTAGTACTAGGGGATTTACCTATGTTGGAGGATTTAGGGAGATTGGGTACTAGTTCATATTCTTTCATCTCCTTTTAAAATATCTCAAAAGTAGAATAAAACTCCATGCACTATAATTCCCCATAGGCTACCATGTTATGCACTTGGCACCAATTAGGTAAGGCTATCTTGAAGATATTGATTTTAGGTAGTCTATTTGGTGAGGGTTATGGGGGATTATGATGATGGTTTATAGTTTTTACTTGGTCATTGATATATAAAGTCTCTATTGAAAAACATTCCATTTGAGTTACTCACCTACCTTCATATCCCAAGGAAATCATTTTTGAGTTTTTGAATCATTCCTTGAATGGCATCCAAATCATTCTTGGTGGATTCTTGAGGTGTGGTTTGGGTATTATTAGCTACTATCAATATTATCTGATGTTGTGTTTAAGGGATCAGTTCATGGCCCCCTGGGTTAAGGAAACCTAGTTATTGGTTTGAAGTGGTATGTCCTAGTAGGATTTAATGCATTATAAAGAGTGGCTAGAGAATTAGGGTATTCTGATTAATGTTGGGAATGAATCTCAACATGGGAATTTGTGGTATCATAGTATGAGTGGGGGACATAATGTGGCCTTGGGGGTTTAAGTGACTATCTACCTTGATGACCCCTATATAAGCCAATGATAGGTATATTATTATTGGATATCTCATTAAGAACATGGTTTTCCAAGGGTCTAACTCATTCTTATACATTTTATGTGCTAGATGGGGGTTAGGTTGATAAAGCATAGTGACCTAATTATACATTTTTTGAAACCTAGTGTTGAAGTTTATAATAGGCTGATTGAGCTCCCATTTTATACAAGAAAACTATTGGTCTAAGACACTGGGGTGTATCAATTTCTCTAATTGGGTGAGGAAAGTAGTAAAAAAATAGTCCCAAATTAGGATAGAATATTTAAGGAGGTTGAGGAACCAATCATATGCTAAGTCCATTAGTGTGAAGGGGAAAATTTTGCATGCCACATCCTTGAATTATACATTTATAAGACTCAAGTCAGTTTTATAGGAATTTATGTGTTTTTTAGTAGTTTGGCCCACACTAGGGGTGAAATGGTGAAGATACCTCTCAGGGTTCTTTGGTAGATCATAGACAACTCATAAGATGTTAATGGTATATATAGTTAACTATGACATCTTAGGCTACAAATTTAGAAGAGGTTGTGGGGAAAAAATGGATTGGTATCATGGTAGGTATAGTTTGGTTGAGCCTATGTTTTCTATGGAAAAGTAGGGGAAATTACCAATCGGCCATACTATGACCTAGCCATGGTAACAAGTGAACTAGTCTTAAAGATGCTTTATAATTAAATAGTGATTAGAATATTATTATCAATAATAATAATTTTGGCACACTCAAAAACTAATGAAAAATATAAAATATATTAGTCAGATCCTCCTTATAGCACAAATTATTGTTAAGTCCAATCTCTGGTTCATGAAATGCCCATGAGATTGGGTATTCCCTAAAAGGGGAGATGGGAAAAACTACAAACTTTCATCCTCCATTTTAGGACTAATATAGTATCATCCCAAGGCACAACTATGGCTATTTGAATTCACAATGGAATCTACATGAATAGTATCTAAGAGATGCAATATCACCATTAAAATTTCAATATGAGGTCCTTTCACATAGTTCTAATTATCAAAGGTTATTATTAGGGCTCAAATATTTTAATCCTCTATTTATAAATACAAGGGGAGAGGGTAGTTCAATCTTAGAAAACAAACACAAAAAGAGAGGGAAGAATAAGGTAGGAAAGGAAACCTCCATGTCTAAAATGAAACCAATGTGTTAGTCATTGAACCAAGTGCCCTTGCCAAAGTTATACCATTGTAGATTGAGTTTCAATAAAGTTCTACCTCTAATAACACATAGTGGGAAAAGTATAAGGAAATAAGGGAGTATGCCTCAAATATGAACTCTCACTAAATATAAGTACTAGGAGTTTATAGTAAACAACACATAAACACCAAATGGTAACCTATAGATTAACACAAATTAACATTACTATAAAAGAGAAATGAGAGAGTTTACACAATGATTATGATAGTGAAAAAAAATCATAACCATAGAATATACTTAGTATCAAAGTATTAATCTAATTAATCTAACATTAATAGGCATCCTAAATGGAGATGAAACATAATTGAGAGGCATAATAATCCTTTTGTAGAAAAACATAAATTATATTCATTAAAAGCAAGTAAATGCAATTACAATAATTGATCATGGTCATATTTATAATCCAAATAGATTAAATAAAAAATTAGGTGAACTATTGACTATGGTTTAATAGCAATTTTGATCATGTTTTTATTAGTCCCTATATTATAACATGGCTTTGCCTTATATTGATGAGGATGGGATTCACCTCCATATATTGTGAGATTCCCATCCTGGGCCATGATGGACACCCATGAAAGTTACAACCAAAATTTAAATTTTAAAACAAATAAAATCCCCTCAATCCTACAAAAAGCTCCATGGGGAACCACTTATTTGATATGTAGAGGTGATTGTAAAGGTGTAACTCCCAACTTATTTTATCTAACATCCTTGGGTTATTTAACAATTGTCATAATGTCAAATTCTAAGTCCAACATAGCAAGTTTCATTCTGGGCTCCATATATATCACCTCAACTTGAGTCGCCAACCTCTAATTAACCTAGAAGGGAACTTTAATTGATACCTAGACTTCAAGTCCTTGATTGATGATTACCATGGATTATGTTGAGAGATCAAGAAACACATAGGCCCTTTCCTTGTTTAATTTGGTGACATTTTCCCTCATGACCTAGTCTAATTAACCTAGGTGGAATCTAAATTATTTCCTATCCAATAGGGTGCCATTTAAGTGGAATATCATAGAGATATTGACCTCCTTGAAGCAAGTCAATATCTTCTTCCTAGGCTCTTCCAAGGGTCTAGTTATAGTACAAGCCATAACCAACCATTACTCTATAGTCAACATCATGTTCTTAGCATATGCATGATAGAACCCCAAGTCTGAGGTTGGCATTATTTTGATTCTAGGAACATACCTTTGTTGATCACCATAATCAACTATATACACTTCCCGTCTATCTATGTAATTCTATCTAAAAAAATATTGATTCCATTGCATAAGCATATTGGTCTCAACCATAATGTCTGTTACCTTCTTTAAAATTAGGGAGAGTAGTAAGAGGGCATCGTTAACTTGCCAAATCAATTTGATGGGGAAGGAACTATTCACTTGGTCTTCAAATGTCTAAAATTACATTTTCATGTCCTTAAGGAGTTTTCCAACATATTGTGAGTTTTTTTAAGAATAAAGAGTGAATCCTTGGGAATATTTTATTCCCTAGTGAAATTCCTCACCTTAGTGATGGATAAAAGATCTCAATGGGTTTGTCAAAAAACTAAGTTACTATCTTGGATGAACCTCTATGTTAGAGTCCTATTCATGATTCTTGAGGCTCAATTGAAGCTCTATTGTATGTCTAGGTCACCTTGGATAATAATCTCTAGTGATTGTAACTTTGGGACTACTCCTCAAGTTGTGGGAGGCATAAGAGAGGTAGTTGAGTTGGTGGTGAAGGGTGGAGGATAAGGTGGAGGGGAGATAGAGGAAGGGGAAGGGGTAAATGAGGAAAATAATGGAGGAATAGGGGGAATAAGAGGGAAGGGATAAAGTATGAAATGGGAGGCCCATGGGAACATCTATGTTCATAACTACTCTTTCATCATGAACAACTGAGGGAAAATGACTCTTGGGAGAGGGGTGTTCAATAGAAGGGAAGATATTGGATTAATGAAGCCAAATTCCTAGGTACCTAAGGTGATATAAATATGGGGCTAAGGGGGAAATGTATTGAGTCACCATGAATAGAGATAGAGGAAGTATTGAGGCTAATGGAGGAGGTTGGACTGGAGTAGAAGGCATCTAAAATAAAGATTGAGGGTGAGATGTTTTTGCATTTTTTGGGTCTCTTACCTTGCTTAGCTTTAGATGCTGATGTGGAAGGATTAGTTAGAATAGCAAGAGCCATGGGGGCTATTGGTGGAGAAAGCTAAACTATTGAGGGTGGTGTTGGGATGAGTAAAAGGGGTATTAATATATTTTTTACCACCATAGATATACTCTTAATGGTTGAAACCACACTCACTAACAAATATGTTCCCATAAGTGATTGAAAAAAAGGTATCCCTAATGAAGGCACCTGAAATGTTTTGGGTTGTGAAATGGATGAGGGAAAAGGGAAGAAAGAGGTAAGGATGATCATGAGTAATGAGGCCAAAGGTTACTATGTAAACAACAAAGGGGGTATAATGTGGAAAAGTGGAAGCACCACTTGGGGAGATTATGGGAGGGGAGCAGAACTTGTGGGTGTCATGACTAAGAGTTGGAAGGTTGTGAGAGTGAGGGGTGGAAGGGAGATAGAGTAAATAGGAGGTGTAAGGGGTGGAACCTATACTTTTTAATCTTGGGAGTCTCATTTTAGGATCACCTCTATAATGTTTTTTATGTCAAACCTTAAGGTCTATATGGACTAGGGTTGATGCATTGGTGGTTAAGTCTCTTACACATGGGCTACTTGCCACTGAGTAATATGGGTCTAAATTAACTAAGGGTAAATAACTAGAGATACTAGATGAGGAAGAGGTGGATGAAAATTTATAAAATATAATAGAGGAGGTGGAGTATAAGGTGTAGGAGATAATAGAGGAGATGGGTGTATATCCAAAACACAATGTGGACAAGGTGGAAGAATGTCCTGTAAAATCCTCCTACAGATACTAGGAGGAGTCAGAGTTGGATCCTCTATAGAGTGAGAATGAGCTAGAGGGGGAATTTATGGGCCTAACGAGAGACATTATTTCCTTTATTATTCTTTCTATATACTATCTAGGATAATACCTCTTGGTCATCCACAACATCCAAGCAGAGCTCATCATCATGTTATAATTAATGGCCATAGTTTATATTAAGGTAGGCCAAATACCTCACTAGGTGAGCTATGATCATGCCCTTAGTTTCCTAATACTAGAGATCATCTCTACCTATGGAAAAGGAGTACCACCTAACCACCATTTTTTTAATGATAGGGAAGGATTTATACTCATGGTGCCTATTGGAAATTGAGATCAATGGGCGTACCTTCTATTATTAGCCTATGTAAAAGTTAAAGATACCTTCTACCTAGTTTGTAATCAATCTCATACTCTTCTAGGAAATCACATAAAAGGTGCACAAAATGTATGGGATACTTAAGGATTCTAATAAATAAAATCATGGTGTCATCTTTGTAGTAATGGTAGTCCCTGATGGTGGTGATGGAGTTATAGGTTACTTGTGATAAACATGGAATTGGGGACTCATTGATCATGTTGTAGATCATTGAATATAAGTGTTATTAGATTTATTGTATGTGTTTTAAGTATTGGTGTCCATATATTTTATTGAATACTACATGTACCACTGACCCCCTAAGAACCCATGTAGGAAAAGATAATTTTTTGAAAGTGAGCATCTTACAAACCGCACCCATAAGGTAGCTCATCATATGGAAATTGCTTATAGTTTAGACATCAACTATGGAATTGACCAAATTGAATTTGATTATTCCTCTCATTTATGGTACTTTAGAGTGTGTGAAGATCATATGGGTTAGTAAAAACCATAATTAATTAATGTGTAAGTAATCATGGGCTCTTAATAATTAGTTTACTAGAATCATGCCTGCCTAGACCTTTGTCCAAAAGTACAGGATGTGTATGCATTTATTTCATTCTTTTTGAACCATTTAGCATCTATGTTATCAATCAAATATTTTAGGATGTTATATATTTGGAAGGTATCTATATAGGTATTCATTACTACACCATCATAAGAAAAGGCAAAATTTGGGAGGGAGTAATACACCTTGTAAGTGTTCTTAGAGATATTAGCAAAATGGTGTCAAGAGTTGGGTCAGCAAACCTAGTCATGGACCCCATCCTACATCTAGATGGTAGTGATAAATATGTTGATGAACAAGTTAGTATAGGAAAATTACTTTGGTTTGGTTTTGTCCATGTGAATATCAGATTTTTTCTAGACTCAAAAGGCTTCTTCAAATTCTACATATTCATTATTGTTGAAACCTTAGTCTCTAGGTACCTACTCGATTACTTTGAGCATGCCATTATAACAATTCAACTTTGTTAATATTTCTTAGAATAGGTTATTTTGGTACTTGGGCTCAACCTTGGGGTCTAAAGAGGATGCACATATTGTAATAGTATGGAAGGGTAATAGGAAGGCTCTAAATATAGGAGGCAAGAAACAAACGGGTATGTAATCAGAATTAGAAAATAAGGAGTTGAATTGTTCTCAAAGGTATACAGTGATAAACATAAATTATTTTTCCTTAATATTTTATAAATGTGAACACTCATCCTCATTTATTAATGTTATTTGGTGGCTCACTTGATGTAAATTCAAATTTGAGTTGGTGGTTAGATCTCCTCTCTTTATTTCCCAATCTAGAGTTAAATTTAGAGCTCACAATCCTCTACCACCAACCATATTTATCTATAGAAATGGTATTTTTTAAAACAATTTGTTGACCATTTTTTCCCAACAGGCTAAAATTAGTTACCTTCTTCCCCTGCTATTTAAGGCTAATTCATTTTTTAATTTCACACAAGTCTAGGAGTTTCTATAGACTCTGTAGGTGCTTGGTTCAATCTTCAAGTTCTTTAGCTTTGGTTCAATCAGATAAGTTCAATGCAATTTTCAATTAGTAGTTCAAAGTTCAAATGGTTTAGTAGCTCCTAGTTCAACAAAATTTCATCTCTCAATTCAAACATCTTGATTCAATAGCGTTGAACCATTCAACCATTGAACCAATTTTGGTTTAATGGCTTGGTTCAATGAGTTTGGTTTAATCAAATGGTTCAATTAGGTGGTCCAATGGCTTCAAGTTCAATGGCTTTGGTTCATTTGGCATTGATTCACAATGGTTGAACCACTTGAACTATTGAACCATTTTTTGGTTCAACAACTTGGTTCAAGGGTATGCCCAGATGGCTAAAAGGCAGCTCAAAGTTCAAATGCCCTTGTAGAGGGTAGGCACTTCAAAGAAAAAGGCAGCTGGAAGGAATTCAGATTTTGTTTAAGTCCTGAATTCCTTCAAAAATTTTGTTTGAAGGAATTCCTTCAAACAAAAAGTTTGAAAGAATTCAGGGAAATCCACGTCAGGGAACTCAGTGAGAATTTTGTGGACAAAAGTCCATGGGAAAATGTCTACAGACAAAAAGCCCACAAAAAATGTCTAAAACAAAATAGACTGTCTGCAGACAAAAGTCCACAGGAAAATGTCTGCAGACAAAAGTCCACGGAAACCTAAGAATTAATCTGGAGGAGCATAGAAGCCCACCAAAGGACCCCAAAGGGCAGGTGTGCTTATAAGGGACTCTCAACCCAATACAAGGATACAAAGCAAAGGCCAAGAAGGGACTTCAAGTAGGAAAAAGCTAGTGAAGGACCCAATGGCATTTGACAGGGACGATGATGTCCTAAAGGCCATCAAATTTAAGGAAGCAGATTATCCAGTGGTTTTCAAAGTGATGATGGCTGCATGGATGTCAAAATTAACACAATGAAATAGCCATTTGCTTTCAAACTAAAAGAGTGCTAACCATGAAAGGAAGCCCAAAAATGCAGTGACCCATTAGAAGATAGCCTCGAGGGCCAAAGGAGCCAGAAGAGACAAGATAGGAAAAAGAAAAAGTGCCAGGTGTATGAGCAACTAGGTTGTCGAAGTGGTGAAGGGAAGTACCAATTTGAGAAGTGACTCCAGTAGGTGAAACAGTGGCTGAAAATTGCAATTATAGGATGCAAATGGCCAACTATGCAACCATTTCATATTTATGAGAAGATAAGCTACGTAGATACCTTTAAGAAATAGCCTTGATTAATGAGGAAACAGTGTAGCCATGTCAAAGAAGGGCCTAAAGTCAAAGCCAAGGTTGACACAACATTTATTTGTAGATAGCCTACTCTTCCTAATGAGGGGATGCCAATGGGCCACTTTAAAAAAGGGGCACCAAAAGGCCTCCTCTCTTCTCCTATATATTGAGGACTTGTCATTTGAGAAAGGATCTTCCACATTTGTAAGGCATATCCCTAGCAAAATTTCACCTGAATCAATAAATGCATTTTTTACCTCTATTTTGGATATATATTTTTGTGTATGTCTTGAGTGTTAGTTTGTGTTTAGTCATTATTTATTGATGCTTTCATAGGTTTACCACCAACATATCTGTTGTCTACAAGGCACCATTTCTACAACTGATAGGGAGAGCTCTACTTGGAAGTGTAAAATAGAAGAAATTACTTATAGCATGCATTTCACAGCAGCTTGGTGAATCTCTATTTTTTGTATTTTTCATCAAAGCCTCCCTGCCATGTTTCTTGCAGTCTGATCCTTCTGCCAAGTCTGAAGTGTATGTATGTATTTTTCTAATTTTAAGAGTGAATGTGAGAAGGTTAACTTTATTTGGTGCATCACCTCTTTAGAGTAGTTTGTTTTCCTACAATCTTTTTCCCTTTTCATCCCCCCCATTTTATATACCTATGTGTGTGTGTGTGTGTGTGTGTGTGTGTGTGTGTGTGTGTGTGTGTGTGTGTGTGTGTGTGTGTGTGTTTGTGTAGCACTTACTTTAATGAACATGATGCATCAGAGGGAGCTAACCCTTACCTAGAGACTCTCCACTCTAGCTTCACTAGTCCCACAGGTGAGAGGGGAGTTTCCATAGTTGTGTGAAGAAGGTAGGAGCTCGACCTCCTACCAAGGGTGAAATCTTTTGCGTCAAAAATTTTGGTACACCTGGTGGGACCAATTGGGATAGGTTTTATCTAAGGTGTTGAAGAATTTTTGGTGTGTTCTTCAATCGACCAGCCTTTGGAGGCTTTGCATCAAACACCAATGGTGACTCTAAGTTTAATTTGCTGGTTAAGTAGCTTGGTGCCTTTAGAAATCTTACTTTTATATGTATAATTCTTTTGCATAGAATCATGGACCTTGTATTCCTTCATATGACTATGATCAAGCTCTAGATATCTATGCAATCCCCTCAAATAGCTCTCTTAATTTCCCTTCAATGATAAGGGAAGTGGCCCTAGAATTTGAGAAGCAAACAATGGATATTAACAGAATGGAGGAGCAATACGAGTATCAATAGGAGCTGATGTATAAAGAGGAGTGTTTGTTTAGGCAAGTGCAAGCCTTGTAGTCCATGGAGGAGGAGGTAGCAAAATGGAGAAATCCATTTATTCAAGGTAGTTAACCTTGTGTGCCCCCTCTTATTCTAAAGAAATCCCCCTCTTTTACACCAAATCCTTTCTATCAGATAGCACTCACCCACTCCAGCTCATCTAACACATGTGCTGTCAATCTCATGCGCCTAGCTTTCCAGCATCAAAGGGAACTAGAGCAACCCCCCACGGAGATGAACCTTATAAACTCCTTAGGTCATGAGTCTTCCATTGGGGGTAATACCACTAGCCAACATGTTCCTCTTCTAGAGACTCTTCCAGTGCATCAATAGTCTCTTCCTCACATTCCTCAACCTCCCCAAGTCTTTCAACATGATGTGCAGTTTCCAAGTTGGGGGAAGGAATGCTAGGAACCAGCCTAGAGCCTTGAAGAGGATGATGCTGGTGACCTCCAAGAAAGACTCTTTTAGGATAATCTAGCCAAGTGAATTGAATATTTAGAGGCTAGGATGAGACTGCTTCTTGAAAGAGAGATAAAACTTCCAGACCTTGTAGAAGAGCCCTAGGACCTTGGAGAAAACAAAGTTGTTGCCTATTCATAGGAGCAAAATTCTAATTTTGAGATCTTAAACTAGGGAAAAATTTTAGAATCATGGGGCAAGAAGGAAGAGAAGGGTTTTTCTCAAAACCTTGAAGAATCTGAAGCTACTCATACACATGATAATGCTGATGACCTCTAGGAAAGGCTCTTCTAAGAGGATCTAGCCAGGAGAATTGCAGAGTTGGAATCCAGAGAGAGATTCCTTAGCCAATGTGTGATGGATGGTTCAGACCAAATAGCACATTCCATGTCTGAACACACCCAACCTACACATCTCCAAGAGAGATGTCAGGCCACACCTGATATAGATGAAGTGCTAACCAAGTGGAAGGAGGAGAATCATTTGATTCTAGCTCAAGGACTGCCTCCTCTTCCATGATTTTTTCCCAATTCACCCCTTCTCAAGGAGGAACCTATTCTGTAGGAGGTGAGTGAGGAGTAGAAGATCCAATTTTCAATTCTCCAAGAGGTTGTCATGAGTGACAATGAAGAAGAAATAATCATCAATGCTCCTTGTGAAGACCTTATCAGTAATGGAGAAGATGCAGGTCTTGCATATATGTAGATGTTCCAGCAATATGAAGAGGAACAAAATCATGATGAGCTCTATCCCCCCTTATTTGATGAACTTCTTTGCTATTTTGATGATGAGGATGACTACACTGAGGAGCTTGAGTTGGAGGAGGATCAGGGGGATATCTTTGAACATCTAGAGATCCTAATCTTCGAGGAGGAAAAGGAGAGGTCTATCTTCCTTGAGGAAAGATTTGAAGAAGAAAGTTTTTAACAGAGAGGTGATGTTCTATGGGATGAGCAATATTTTTGTGAATCCATTTTAGACATCACCATAGTCACCCTCCTTCAAGAAAGCCAAGAGGAAACAAAGGATGAGTTTGATAGGATCTTCGATGAGGCAGAAGGAAATAGGTCAAACCATGATACATTATAGAGGGAATGTGCAAATAAAAGGGCTTATGGTGATGAGCCAATAGCCATTTATTTATTGGTGAGGAGTACCAATATGATGAACCAACATTAAACAAGCTTCCAAGAACAAATAAAGTACACATATGTCGGGAGCATGTTCAAATATGATTCACTCGAATACTAGCCAATGCAGGTGATAAGCAAGAAGAGCAAGTCACCAACTCTCCTTTTCATTTAGCAACTTTCCTGCCACCATACATCTTCTCACTAGGAAGGGGATTTAAGAAGTTTTCCCTTTGACTTAGGAGGGAGGCAATTATTCTTGGTTAGCTATATATAGTAGTTTGTTTTCAGTTTCTTTCCTATTTTCCCTAAGTGTTGTTTACACAAGTAGTTTTCTTAGCCTTGCGTGTGCTTTTCTTTTCCTTTTGAGGTGAATCTATGTGATTGATTCTAGAATTTATCAGAGTTATTTTTGTTTTAAACTTACAATCTGACTTCGTGCCCAATGGATTTTTAAGGCAAGTGGTGTTTAAGCATAGCAAGCATGCTTCCCCTAGGGGTCACCAATTTGTTGAGCATTTTTGCCCAACAAGCTAAAATCAGTCACCTTCTTCCCCTACTATTTAAGGACAATTCATTTTTTAATTTCAAACAAGTCTAGGAGTTTTTACGGACTCTATAGGTGCTTGGTTGAATCTTCAAGTTCTTCAGCTTTGGTTCAATCAGCTAAGTTCAATGCATTTTTCAATCGGTAGTTCAAAGTTCAAATGGTTCAATGGCTCCTAGTTCAACAAAATTTCATCACTCAGTTCAAACATCTTGATTTAATAGTGTTGAACCATTGAACCATTGAACCAATTTTGATTTAATGGCTTGGTTCAACGAGTTTGGTTTAATCAGATGGTTCAATCATTTGCTTCAACTAGGTGGTCCAGTGGCTTCAAGTTCAATGGCTTTGGTTCATTTGGCATTAGCGTGCAATGGTTGAACCACTTGAACTATTGAACCATTTTTTGCTTCAATGGCTTGGTTCAAGGGTATGCCTAGATGGCTAAAAGCAGCTCAAAGTTTAAATACCCTTACAGAGGGTAGGTACTTCAAAGAAAAAGGCAGCCAGAAGGAACCAATTCAGGGAAAGCCACGCCGGGGAACTCAGTGAGAATTCTGTGGACACAAGTCTACGGGAAAATTTTTGTGGACAAAAAGTCTACATAAAATGTTTGAAGCAAAATAGACTCTCTGCGGACAAAAGTCCATAGGAAAATGTCTATGGACAAAAGTCTGTGGGAACCAGAGAATTAATCCAGAGGAGCATAGAAGCTTGCCGAAGGACCCTGAAGGGTAGGTGCCCTTGTGGGGGACTCTCTGCCAAATACAAGGATACAAAGCAATGGTCGAGAAGGGACATCAAGTAGAAGAAGCTAGTGAAGGATCCAATGACAATTTGACAGGGATGATGACATCCCAAAGGCCATCAAATTAAAGGAAGCGGATTAACCGTTGGTTTTCAAAGCGATGATGGCCGCGTGGACATCAAAATTAACATAATGAAATAGCCATTTGCTTTCAAACCAAAAGAGTGCTAACCATGAAAGGAAGCCTATAAATGCAGTGACCCACTAAAAGATAGCCCTGAGGGCCAAAGGAGCTATAAGAGACAAGATAGGAAAAAGACAAAACACCAGGTGTAGGAGCAAATAGGTTGTCCAAGTGGCAAAGGGAAGTACCAATTCGAGAAGTGACTCCAGTAGGTGAAATAGTGGCTAAAAATTGCAATAAGAGGATGTAAATAGCCAACCATGTAACCCTTTTTTCTCCATTTCATATTAATGAGCAGACAAGTTACGTAGGTGCCTTCAAGAAACAACCTTGGTTAATGAGGAAACAGTGTGGCCATGTCAAAAAAAGGGCTTGAATTCAAAGCCAAGGTTGACATAGCATTTATTTTTAGATAGCCTGCTCTTCCCAATGAGGGGATGCAAATGGGCCACTTGTAAAAAAGGGGTGCCAAAAGGTCTCCTCTCTTCTCCTATATATTGAGGACTTGTCATTTGAGAAATGATCTTCCACATTTGTAAGGCATAGCCCTGGCAAAATTTCACCTGAATCAATAAACACATTTTTTACCTCTATCTTAGATAGATATTTATGTGTATGTCTTGAGTGTTAGTTTGTGTTTAGTCATTGTTTCTTGATGCTTTCACAGGTCCAACACCAACATATATGTTGTCTAAAAGGTGCCATTTCTATATCTGACAAGGAGAGCTCTACTTGGAAGTGTAAAACATAAGAAATTACTTATAGCATGTATTTCACAACACCTTGGTGAATCTCTATTTTCTATATTTTTCATCAAAGCCTCCCTGCCATGTTTCTTACTGTCTGATCCTTCTACCAAGTCTAAAGTGTATGTATGTATTTATCTGATTTTAAGAGTTAATGTAAGAAGGTCAACTTTATTTTGGTGCATCACCCCTTTAGAGTAGTTTGTTTTCCTACAATCTTTCTCCCTTTTCATCCCCTGCATTTTATATACCTGTGTGTGTGTGTGTGTGTGTGTGTGTGTGTGTGTGTGTGTGTGTATCACTTGATAGAATGAACATGATGCATCAGATGGAGCTAGCCCTTACCTAGAGACTCTCCCCTCTAGCTTCACTAGTCCCACAGGTGAGAGGGGAGTTTCCATATTTGCATGAAGAAGGCAGGAGCTCAGCCTCCTACCAAGGGTGCCATCTTCTACGTCGAAACAATATTATCAATCCCCACTTTCTATTCTTTTAATTCTAAATGCATGATAGGAACATAATCAAATCTCTTCAAGGATTCCTAGTTACCTCCAAATTTATGCCACTTGTCATCCACACATTGACCCTCTTATTAATGATTGACACATAATCATGGATTCTTACTCCATGGCATACCATTCGGAAGGGTGAGGTGTCATTTAAGGACATTTTTCACCCTTTGATTGGTCATTAGGATCCATTTTTATGCCATTTTTATCATTATAGGGACTTAGGTGGTCATCCATTTATACGACTTACTATGATATGTGGTGCCTTTTGAGTGGGATGGGATCTCATAGGATATGACATATCTAATAGGTCCAAGGACTAGATGATTTTTAAACTAGCTATGTGGTACTTTTTTAATGGGCTAGGATCTCTTATGCTTTAACATCTTTAACATGTTTGGGGACTATCCACTCTATCATTAGTTACATGGTGCCTTTTGAGTGTGTTGGGATCTCTTACGCTTTGACATCTTTGATATGTCTAAGGACTAGATGATATATCAATTAGATACATGGTACCTTCTAATCTTTCCATTTCATTTTTTAAACTAATAATAAATTAAGTAATAAATGAAAATACACATAATACATTAATAAATTACCCATTTACCATTAAGATTTTGATTTTCCATGAAGGGCATTAGGTTTGTTACTCTAGGAAAGGGATACAACTCTGAGAACAACACAATATTCTAAGGGTATAGTTTAGGCAAAGCTTATGAGAGTAAAAGAAAGGAATTTAGAGCTATGGTTTTGATATTTTTAATAGAGGGGTCCCCCATTTCAAGTAAAAGGGGGCATGTTGGCCACAAAAATATTATGATAACATTATCTTTTTCCATTTCTTAACAAAAGCTACATCTTTCAGTCATTATGAGATGCTCTATTGGTCATTATCTTAGCTTTCTAGGATTTATCTTAGCTACATGTGGAAACTTGAGCTTTATATTCACTTTTTAAGGCCAAATTTATCCCATTTATAACATTCATGCTTTGTGCTTCACCTTTTTGTGGGATATTTTTTCCCTTTTCTATTTTCTTATTTTCTTAAGTTCTTCGATTATGTATAATCCCTAACACGATGGATTTATAGTTTTCCCTTATTTTTATCTTATTTCCTTAGATATTTGGGTTTTAATTTATCCTAATCAATATTAGATTGCCTATTTTTATATGTTTTAAAATCATTTATAAGTGTTAATTAACTTTTATTTATTAACTATCCTATGTACATGACCAATTATTTAATATATATTTAGATTTATATCTAGAGGTTTTCTAAATGTAGAATATGTGTTTACGACAATTGAGACTATGCTATTTGCATACATTATTTAAGTGGAAAGGTAATTAATGGTATGTATATGTTACTTTTAGTTATTCATTTATAAATAATTATTTCAATATTTATTTTTTATTATGCTCTTTTGTGTTACTATGTATCTTTCCCAAAGCACCATCTTGTGTTACACTATTCTGACATGTGATGAGATTCATGTGGGGAATATACATATAATAATTTTCATATTTATCAATTTATTTATGTTTTATATTATAGGGTATTTTTGGTGCATCAATATACATAAATGCACACCCAAAGGAGTGCATTGGGAATGGGGTGGGATAATATCATGGTACTTTATGAGAGATGTTTACATATTATTATATCATACCTTAATTACTATTAGTATGAACTCCTATAAGTCTCTTTCTATATTACATAGAAATATAGTTTATGTTTACTTTTGATATCCACCCTATATTATTATTGTATCATTATGGAAGATATAGTTTTGAGTCTTGTCCCTATTAGTTGTATTATATTAGCTTGGCTGATATAGTTAAGTGTCAGCCAAAATCATTTTTTACTATATCAACATGGACAATACTATCAACTTAGAGTTCAATGTTAATTTTTATTTTTTATCCATACATAAATACATACGTATGTACATACAGACACACACACACACACACACACACACACACACACACACACACACACACACACACACACACACACACACATGTATATATATGTATGTATGTATGTACATACGTGTGTGTGTGTATATATATATATATATATATATATATATATATATATATATATATATATATATATATATATATATATATATATATATATATATATATATATATATGGTTCATACTATCATTCCCAAACATAAAATAACTCTCTAATTCTTTGTTTTCACTCACATTTTCTAGTCTTAAGTAATAAGAGGAGGAGTAAGAGGTTAAGGTATTTATTGTAGATCTATTATTACTTAAAGGTTTTTAGTCTCAATATGAGGAGTAATGTTGATGAGGTGTCCTAGTATTTGGTGTTCCTAAATAAGGATATTTGGGTCTTCTTATTTCCATTTGAGGTCTTCATCCTATAACATCTCTTGAAAATTTACACTAGATCAAAGGGGGAGATTTATTTCCAAATAACTCAATCCATAGGTAAGTATATCTATGCACATTTTATTTCCTTTATTTAATTACTATATATATTTGATTTTTTATTATTATTATAGATGCATGTTATTTTTATTTACTTAATTTTTCATTATAATGAATAAGATAGTATAGTTATATGGTTCTTAAGATTTTAATTTATCACCTTAGGTTGAATAGATCACCCATTGATTTAAAATTGAACCACTTACATTTTTATTAGTTAAATATGTCAAAAATATATTGGATTTAAGATACCCTTATTCATCAATTCCTTTCATGTTATATCCATATTATATCTATGATATATCCATTTTTTACCATTTATATATCATTTATTTACCTTGAGATCTAGTTAGAACCATAGCATGTATCTTAGGTATAGGATTTGGAATCCCTTACATTTTCTATTGAGTGTGGATTGTCATTTGTGATATATATGATGACATTAAGAAACATCACTATAATATCTAAGTATACACATGATATATTTTTATGATCTTTATTTTATCCTTGTATTTAAAGAGAAATAGTGTTGTCATTCGTGATCCTAGCCTATACATTTAACAACATACACCAATAAATTTTGGGCCACAAATTTTATTATCCTTACATCTTATGGTGGGAGTACTACAAGATAGATTACATACTAGTAGAGAGGGTTCATAGAGATATTCTCCTGACATTCAAAGTAATATTAATAGTGTAGATAAAATTATCATAGCAATTCTTAACTTATTAATAGGTCTTTTAATATTTATCTACATATATAGATGTCTTGAATCCTTCACAGTAGTGGGTGGAGAGACTTTATTCATCATAAAGAGAGTTAGGATCAACATTGTTAACATAAAATATAAGTATGTGGAATTATTCATGATCTATTGAGGCTAAACCCAATAATTTTTTGATTGTTTACAAACATTTTTTGTGGTTAGGATTTATTTCTTAGTTTTGATAGGTGTTTTGGTCTCCACTCAAATGGATTTTTATTATCCTTCAAGACACAACTAGCATCTAGTGAAAGAATGAAGAGTGAAAATTGTGTCTATCTATGGTGATGATCAATTTGGATATATTTAAGGAGAATTTTATGGATTTATACTAATCAAATTATTTCATACAAAGTAGTATTGGTAATTTTTTAAATGTTTAATAGGGTAGTGTTATATTGGCTGAGTATAAGGGCTAATTTCTAGACCTTATTCAATATGTTAGTCATGATCGAGATAGGAAGCTTTATGGGAACTTGTTTATTTTGGCATGAATGCAAATATATCTAAGGAGTTTTACCATTTCTCTCTTCAAACCTTAAATGTCATTGTGGAAAAATCATATATAGTAGAAGAAAATCCAACCAAAACTTAGGAGGCTAGAGAGTGACTATGAGACATTTTGTAGGCCCATTATGATTATAGGTTGGGATGCACCCAACATCTAAATAGAGGTGTTTTATGACATTATTAATCTACTAATAAAATACACAATATTTAAAGCACCACCTACACTAACAAACATAAAAACATTTCCATCACCCTCCATAAGATTTAAATATATATAGAGAGTGGGATGGTCAAGTCCCAAATAAGAAAAAGAGGTTGAATAGATGAAAAAAATCACCAAATTAAAATTTAATTTTCCACACAAATATGACCTATATATTCTACAAGATCATGTTTTTATAGGATTAGAAGGCCCAATTGGGCTATAACTATATCTATAATTTATATTTCATTTGTGGTGCCTTAGATAATTATGCATATGAAATACCACTAATATATTATATGGTACAATGACAAAACTAACTTATTTTAGTGTAGACTATTGGTGATGTGGGTCATACCCATTACATGTATGTATTAGTGGATACATATAAGAAAAACCTGAGTTTATGGTTAATAAGATCATCGATAAAATGTGGGGTATTTTAGTATCGATGTTATTTGATTTCATAGTTCTTTTAATTTACCATATTTATTACACTAGTGTAGACTATTGACATATAAACAGTCTAACCACTAGGAGGTTAATTCAAAACTAGGGCAAAAATGGTAATTTATTCATTTGTTAGTGGGTGTGCACTAGATCTTGATGTTTTAATGACTAATATAGATAATTACATCATATCATTTGGATCATATGATATTTTAATAGGTATGGATTGGATTAAATAACATTAAGATAAGGTTGATTATCATAGTAATATTATTGAGTGTTGAGATGATCTTGGGAATGAGGAAATCATTTCAAGAGTTTAGAGATCCAATTCACTTTATGTGATTTCTTTCATGTATCTTAGGAAATGTTTATAAAATGGATTGTTAGTTATTTTATATCATGGTCAATGATAGATTAGATTATGAGATAATGGGAGTGACATTAAAGGATACTATGTTAGTTATTTTCTATCATGTGTTTCTTATATTTCCCCCTCTATGAGAGATATACTTTTGGATAGAAATTTTCCCTATGGTGGAGCCTATCTCTAGGGATCACTATAGGATGACTAAGCCTAATATTTATGAAATAAATATGAAAGTAAAGGAAACTATGGATAAGGGACTCATCTATCAAAGTATTTACTCATGAGGAGCACCTATTATATCCATGAATAAAAAGGACTGTTATCTTTATTTGTACATAGATTACATATAGATAAATAAGTTAGTGATAAATAATAATTATCCCCTATCAATAATGATGAATTTTTCAACCATATGTGAGGATTGAAAGTTTTATAAAAAATGATCTCAATTTAGTATATCATCATTTGAGAATATATAAAGTAAATATTCATAAGACTATTTTATGATCATGATACAAACATTATGTGTTTGTACTAGTTTCATTCAGATCAATCAATGCACTTGAAATATTCATGATTCTCATAAAAAAAATATTTAATACATTTATTGGTATATATTTGTTGGCCTTCCTTAATGATGTATTAGTAAATTAAAAAAATGAGTAAGAACATGAGGAGTGCTTATGCTAGGTCTTATAGTTTTACTCGAGAATAAGATATATGCAAAATTAAGTGTGCTTTATTTTAGAAAAATATATAGTAACATGGTCACATAATTTATAATGAGAGTATTTATATAAAACTCTCAAATATTCAATATATCATTGGGTGTCTAACACCCACCAAGGTGAGAAATTGCATAGTTTTATGGGTTTAGTAGGGTATTATCACTACTTTTTTATGAATCATCTTATATAACACATCCCATTACTTACATGTATTGGATATTGGATTTATTTTTGTCAGGGTAGTGTGAGTAATAATTTTAGATACTAAATGAGTGTCTAACTAATTAAACAATTCTATTAGTTCTTAATTCAGAGGAAGAACTAGTATGCATAGATTCTTCTAGATATAGCTTGGGAGTAGTTATCATGTAGGATAACTGAGTGATTGATTTTAAGTCCCAAAAACTCAAGGATTAAGAGTTGAAGTATCTAAATCATGACATTATTTTATAATAAGTGGTTCAAACACTTTTGATTTGGCAATAATTACTCCTTGGTAGACAATTTTTATTAAAGATAGAACACCTAAGCCTTCAATGCATTTTCACTTAACCTAACCCTAACACCTATAAAAAATGTTGGATGGAGTTATTATATGAGTATCAATTTGAAATAAAATATATAAAAGGTAAGGAAAATGTTGTCATAGATGCATTATGAGGGAGATACAATGAGATTGATGTAATGCTTGTCATAGATGCATTGAAAAAGAAACATCATAAGTTTTAGATTTAAAGGTAAAAATAGGTTTTGAAGGGGCCCCGAAACCCTGAACAAGGAGAAAGATAAACATTAAAGCACAACCAGGTTAACAAAGGAACTTGATTACATAAAGAACCAACACCAGGTTTTACAGGGACCTGAAACCGACAATAAGACCAAGACAAAACAACAGTCAAAACACAGAACTAAAAGTTAATCACTAGCTTCCAGCTCCGTAACCAACAAACCGAACAAATGACCGGTTTCCTGCCCCCAAAAAACCAATCATCAGAAAGGAACTTTGGATGAATCTTTTAAGTTCAGATTTTTCTTTTTGCATGACTGAAGATTCATATCAAGAGGAGGGACCAAAGGATTAGCCTTCTTTCTTTTGACTGCTGTCCAACCGTCTTCTACCTTAGTTGCCTCAGCAACCCATGCCTCAGGGGACAATGATCTTTGGACACCAGTAGGCATAACCTCGTGGTGATAGTCTAACACAGTCTGGCTCTTAGATAGATCCTTCAAAACAGGGGAAGAGATCACCGCCTCCTCCTCAGGCTCAGCTATTTCTTTGACTACAGCCTCCTCAGAGGCTTCATTTGATAGATTCTCTAGTGGTTCCTCTTCATCTTCCGATTTGGATTGCACCCTTTTCTCATTCTTGAACTCGGAATTTGTTGTTGTTTCCAAAGGTTGTTTGTCTAAACTATGTTCAGAGAAATCCTTTGGCCACCAAGAAGGTGAACGTCTGGGATTATTTTTCCCAGCAACACAACGGGCTACAATATGTCCCGTCTGGTGACACTTCCTGCATCTAAAAGGAATCCACTCATAATCCAAGATCTGTGTCCAGGTGCCCCTAGGGGAGTCAATGCATATCACCTCAGGAAGGCCCTTTGAGACATCCAGATCAGCCAGAAATTGAGCACAAGTCGAATGGTGGCCCTTCGTACTATCTTCTTCATATAGAAACTCCCCTATAGCATTGCTAATGGTCCTATAAACTGCCTCTTGACACAACTATATCGGAAGATAAGGGAGCCACACCCAAATAGGAATCTTGTTAAAGGATTCTGAGAGAGGGTTAAAATCCTTATGCCAAGGTTTGGCCATAAGAGGAAATCTTCCCTACCAAGAAAAAATATTGTGGCACAGTATAGACTGCCTATCTTCAGGGCTTTGAAAAATTACTATGAAAAAACCCCTGGCGCAAGGCTGGATTTGACCATCATTAATATGCAGCCAACTCTTAGCAATCCAATTTTGTAGATCTACAAAAGAGGGCCAAAAACCACGGAAACGGAAAATGGCAGCACAAGAGGAAAACCATTTTTCTTCTTGGAAGATATTTTCTGCTAATTCAGGGTCTAGAGTTACCCTAATAGGTTTTAAAGCACTTACAGGCATTACACGTGTAGGTACAGGTATTGTTTGAGACCGAGCTTCATGTATCTCTGCTTCAAAGGCTGCCACATCCGCATAGGTTTGCACCCCTGTTTCATGCCCTGAACCAGGGACATAGGTCGGACCCGCAACTGTAGTATCGTCATTCCCCATTGCCGAAGTCCCTTTACGTGCATTCTAGTTTTTTCCACCACTAACCGAAAAGACCTCCACCATTACGACATCCATAGCCTCACCGGCCGTTCGATACATAGCAACCGGTTTCAAATTTTGATTCACGCGCGCTGGAGCGGGAGCCATTCGGGAGCCGTTTATCAATGAAAACAAAACTAAAAAAAAATATTTATATATATTTACACTAAAAAATCCTTAATTATATTCTTGGTGATATTTTTTATCAATATGTTCAATAAATGTTACATTAATAGAGAGTTATAAATGGAAAGTTCCTAGGTGACTCCTTATAGTCAGATGGTTGAGGCACATAGGGTGTATTTATGTGCCTAATTCTAGGGTTATTAGATTTAGTTTTGATAGAGTTCCATTTATCCCCCTCTTTAGGTAATATCTTGGTGAATAAGATGCATAAATAGTTGAGAAAATTATAAAATTGGGCCAATTTTTTTTGTGACATTTTGGATTTTATGGCTCATTATCTTCAGTATTAATGAGTCAAAGTAATACATCAACATAAAAAAGTCCTTTACCCACATGAGATTCCAACATGGAAGTGAAACGTTATCAAAGAAGGTGTTAAAATACTTTATTTATACTTGAGACACAAGATTTTTTTTTGTAAGATTGGGGCTTATATGGGAACGCCATGTAGCCACTCCACCCATTTGATTAAATAGAATTTCATAAGATTTTTAGTGTGAAAATTGTAGTAAATGTATGGTTTTGGATGTAGGTATTTAGGTGTGGTGATATTGAGAATAAATGCGGAATAAATGGGTGTATGTGTGAGTTAGGAGTGAGGGAAGATGAAGTTTTATTGAATAAATGTTAATTATTGGTGGGGACCCATTTAATTCTCATTAATTTGAGTTTTAATGAGAGCTCAATGGGAAATTAAACCCCTATTTTTTGTCCTTTATTTAATTTTTAATGAGAGATAAATATTCATTTAAAAATATTCTATTATGTTGTGAAAGTCATGTGGATGGTGGCTTGTGTATGCAAATTTTATTGAGTGAATCTTGTGTGTTATCAACACCTCTAAAATTTCTTGGTTGTCCATTCCCTAATGATTTTTGTGATAAGTAATTTGATATGTGTGTATTTTGACTTGTGGGTTAGATATCATCTTGTACATGATGATGTTATATTTGGTTGGGTGGTGATAAATCCACTCATTATATTTCACCACATTGGATTTATTGAAGCTTATTGTATTATAAGAGACTATTATTAAATTTACTACTTTCATAGAACAAAACATTTTTACATTCATAGAAGAAATATTTCTTGCTTTCTTAGAGTAAAATTTCCTTCTTTTTGGCATAAAATTTTTAGGTTTATAGATAGAATTCTCTAATTTTTGAAGAGTTTTAATGAAATGGGGGAGTAAAAATCAGCTCTAAATCAATCTTAAAATGAATCTAGTGATCATCCAATCTAGACTAAAATTATTAGTTGTTAATATAGTATTGTTGTAAGTTTGATTGATGATAAAATATGCAATGAATAACTTCAAATCAAGCTTCTAAACATTTAAATTTTTATTTGCGAACACCCAAAATAAAAATAGATATAAATACATGAAAAATAATTCATAAGAATAATTATTTTTGTCACACTTGTACACAATATTTTATTAACAAGAAAGGCAAAAACTAGCCAATTACAAGTAACTTGCATGAAAAGTTATTTTTAAAACAAGAATTGCTTAAAAATTATGTTAGCTAAAAATAGAATTATAAAAATATATTATAAGGTAACTAAAAATATACTCAATATAAATTTTTTGAATCAATAATAATATTTGGTCAATATGCAATAAGCCTTTTTTAATAAGAAAAAAATGCACACGAGATGAGATAGGCACCTCAAATCCATATAAAATAGGAATATAACATTAAATTTAGTTAAATAAGTCATATAAAATTTTCTTGACCTCTTGAGGATTAATGGTTATAGATTTTAGCTTAGCTAAATACACATTTAGTGAACTGGTCTAACTAACACTTTCAGCTATTTTTTTGGGAGTTTCTAAAAAGTGTTCATAATGGACAAATATAAATATCATAGGAAAAAATAAAATAAAATAACCCTCATAAACTAATAAAACTAATTTTAACATCCATAATCAAGTGCAGTCATTGGAATCAAGCTAAACCTTCCCCCCTTTGATGTAAAGAGTAGAAATGCCTATCATCTCCTTAAGACCATTAATATTATTCAAAAATTAGTTGTGAAAATATTAGAAAATTGGTCTTAAATTATCAAATAATTAATTAATTAATTTTTATAAATTACCAATAATATGAAAAAATTATGTTTGAGTTTAATATGTTTGGTTCTAGCATGGAAAATTGGATTCTTAGATAATTATATTGCCCTATTGTTATCACAAAAAAATGTGTTGGCTTAAGTTCAGCCTATCTAAAATAAACTAAGAATGTTATTAACCATATAATATTTGTAATATTATGTAAATGATATATTTATATTCATTAGAGGATAATTCAAGTATAACTTATTTCTTTTAATACCATGAAACCAACCCACTTTCCAATGTGAAGCAATAACTTTAAGCTAACTTCCTCTCATCAAAAGATCTTCCCCAATATGAATTTGTGTATCCAATTTTAGATAATTAAATATATGATATTGAATGATTATCATGGTTATAATTACCTCTTACATATCTAAAAAATTATTTCCACTAATTGCAGATATTTGAGTGATAGTTTGCCCTTAAATCTAATAACTAGTGAAACCCCATACCTGATATCAGATATTTTCATAGTGAGATACATCAAACCTATGAACATGATTAAAAATTATTTTTATCATATTAAGGACTTAAATCATCTGTCATTATCAATTATACACATGAAATTAGAGTGTCTATAGACTTAGAATCATAAATATTTTACTTTAAAATGTGTTGGACATATTTGGATTAACAAATGAATATTTCCTCTTTATTTTGATGGAATTCCATGATAATAAATTAATTAATATGTCAAAAAATATTCATATAAAATTATTATATCATATCTTCCTTGAATCTATTCATCATCACTATAGAGCTACCTATAAATATCGAGTCATCTACATATAGATAAACATATAACACATTAGAACTCATCACTTAAATGTAAAGTGTTGGTTAATTTTAACTTATCACAAAGAATTGATACAATAAATACCTATAAATTACTTAGTAAAAATATATAGGATATTAATTCAACCCATAAATATCCTTATTCAACTTATATACTAGAAATTCATTGCCTTTTATGTCAAAACCTTGTGGCTATTCTACATATACTTATTCTAAAATAAATCCATTTAAGAATGAAATTTTTACATCAATTTAATGTATTATATATCCTTTATGAGTATATACAATAATAAATAGTATTATGGTATCTTGATATGACATGGGTTCATAATTTTACCCATAGTTAACCACAAATGTTTATGCAAACCCTTTTCTAGCTATCCTAACTTTTAGATCGTCAATTGTACCATCATTCTTAACATTGGTCTTGTCAAACCAATTTTTTAAAATGACACATTTATCAGATGGATTATAAATAATATTCCATTTATCATCCTCTCAATTGGATTCATATCAAATTTCATAGCATCAACCCATTTTTATTTTGATTATGTTTTGCATAACTTCTAGATCCACTAGCCACAAATGATAATACAAACATAGTATTTTTCATCATAATCATCAATAAAAAAAATTACCTTCCTTATGTTAAATAATTTTGATCCTCCTCTCATATTTATAATCTAAAATTTTATTTGCTATATTTGGATTCACCAACCACTTTTACTTGCTTGGAGTTGATGAAGATGGATGACTAGTATATTAGGAATAGACAAGATCATTTCCTATTAAACTATAAACTTGTGTATGAATTTGAAATCCATAAAAATAAAATTAAAGAGGATCCCACCATTAAATTATGACCTTTTTATCTATATGATCCTAATAAACATATATCTCATTTTCAAAAAAAAAAAATTACAATCCCTTTAAATAATTATGGATTTACTAGTATGATTATAAAAGTTGTAAGCTTTGATTTCATAACTATATCTTGTGAAATTATGATCGACACTCTTAAGATCAAATATAGGTAAAAATAAACATCATTTATTTTACCATTGAATTTTATTTTGATGATTTTCATACTACCCTTTCATTCAACTTGGATGGATTTTCCATCTCCCAATCACACTTGGATTTTGAAGGAATCATCTATCTTGTTGAAACCATATTTTTGACTGGTCATGTAATTTGAATAAATTGAATCAAGATAAAAAAAATAATTCCATTCTCTATTTCTAAAATACAAGTGAGACAATAATATGAGTGCTCTTGAACCTCAATTTTTTTAATCTTGAAATGTTTTCTTTTCACTTTCTTGATTAGCTTGATTATTAGCTACTAGTATCCTACAATATGTTATAAAGTGTCTTAATTTGTTTTAATAATGATAAGTAATGTATTTTTTATTATATATATGAAGTTAGATTCAACTTTATCCTTTAAATTTAAGTTTTTTATATCTCCTTTGATTATGATTTTAATTTTTGTCTTTGGTCTTTAAAACCTTTGCCTTGGTTCTCCTACATGTAGTCTCATCTCCTTATGGGACAAGAGATAACTCAATAACTCACAAAAAATAATAGTGTTTATGTAATTACAATCCTAAATATTTATTGAAATATTTAGTGATTTTTTAGTCTAAAATATCAATACATTCTTTACTATGACCCTATCTTCTATGGTTTCTCCATAAACCCACATTCTATACTCTATGTCATTTATCCTTATGCAATATTATCTATCTCCTTCACTATTAGACACTCTTAAAAGAGAAAAATCAATTTTAATAGTTTATATTTTTTATTAAATTACATTAATATATCCTTGATATGAATTTTAAGAGGTATTTCATGCCTTATGGGCATTTTTACATCCAAGAAATCTTGGATAGATGCTTGCGTCTATAACACTTTGAAGATATAATAAATATTATATATACATATTTTATTAATTTTTTTATGATATTTAGTTAAATAATTAATATAATTGGTGTGTGCCCATGGATAATATTTTTCTAAATGCCTTTCTATACAAGAGTTCTCCTCAACTGATCTCTCTAATATTTGAAGTCATTACCTTTGAAAATGACAATATTCATAGAATCATAATTAAAAAAATCCATTATTATCATGATAATGTATTTAAATTATTTCAAATTTTATTTAATTAATATATTATACTAAATTAAGTTGTATTGATGGAGTACAAAGAAGCTAGTGATCATCTAATCTGAGCCAAAATTACTAGTTGTTAATCTAGTATTATCGTAAGTGTGATTGATGAAAAAATATGCATTAAATATATTAAAATTAAGATTATAAATATTTATAATTTGAATTTATGAATACATAAAATAAAAATTGATCTATAAAATTTTTTCTAAGAAGAATTATTGCACCACACTTGTGCATAATCTTCTGTTAAAAAGAAAAGCTAAAACTATCCGATTACAAGTAACTTGAATGACAAGCTAATGATAAATTAAGACCTTAAAAATTAATTTAACTAAAAATATAACCTACTCACTAATAATATATAGTCAACATATAAGGAGTCTTTCTTAACAAGTAAGTAAAAATGCACACTAGACATGTTAGTCACCTCAAGGCCCTATAAAATAGGAAATTGACTAAATAATATTTAATTAATTTAAATAAGTATTAGAATGTGTGTTACACTTATTGGATATTATTTGATAAGTATTTAATCTCAGTTAAGTACACATTATAGGATTTGGACTCTAATCAGTACATCTAGTTATTTTTTATAAAGTTATCAAAAAGTGTTCAAATTTGAAAAAATTAATCTAGGATAATAGTAAATTAAATTACCCTCTTAAAAATTTTTAAAAAAAATAATAAAAATAATTTTGAGATTAAAAATAAAGTTCTTAAATTTGAATCATACTCAAAACTTTATTATTTTAGACATTAAATATTTGTAAAGTAGAATAGGCAAAATAAAAAATTCCCTTTTAGACTAACCCAATGTAGGGTAAAAAAACAAAAATAAAGTTGAAATGTTTGTATGTAGCATGAAATAATTTAATCATGAAGGATATTTACTAAAATTTTAATCTCTTGTTTAGAATAATAAGTTAAAATATCACTTGAATCAATAGATATATCACCTACAATAATAAAGATATCACCTGTAATAATAGATTTATCACCTAATATAACATAGATATCACCTATAGAAAATGAGAGATCACTTCAAGCAATTGAAAAGACAAATATAGTTGATTCAAGTTGGTTTTGGAAGCATAGTAAATAATAACATAGGATTTATTAGCTACTAAAATAATCTAAGAATAGGGTGCATGAGGATCCTCATAAGCCTAAGGACATCTTTGCACCATTTCAAAGAGTACCCATTTGGCCACCCTATACTTAATAATCCGATATTCAAATCCTTCCATCCTCAACCAAAATCATCTCTAAATGGGAACTTCAATCCTATTTAGCTCAAAAATAAATTTCATAACCCTCTAAATCCACTAACTCAACTAAACAAGATATATTTTTTGAACTTCCAAAAGAATTTTTAATATGTTTCACCCCATCACCTCTCTTTTGAAGTGTTTTGTCTATTTTAAAAAAGCTTACAACCATTATTCATTATGCACATTAGGAAAAGTTGAAAAAGGATTTTAAAATTGGGTGGTATAACTCTTTAGTTTATAATTAGTTTGAGAAATCATGAGAGAAAACAATGATGAAAACTCTAAGACCATTAGCTTAAGGTTTTCAATTAGTAACCTTGAGGTTAATGCACCCATGAAAAATATTCCTCTATCTACCTTGCCAAACTTTAGAGGTATGGATAATGTATATTTTGGTATGTGTATCTTTGATTTTTATGTCAAATGTTATATTTATGACTATAAATAGGATTATTAAAAGACAACATTTTTTTATCCCTTTCAATGATGAAACGCTTAGATGGTTTATGTGGTTGGGGAAAGATTTAATATTCAATTAGAAAGATATTAAGGATAAATTCTTATCAAAGTATCAAGAGTACTTAAAGGGAAGGGACTATACAATAAATGACATCTTCTAGATGTTACAAAATGAATATGAATCATTGGAATATTTATGCAATCAGGGAGATTGATGAATCAATAAACTGGTGAAAGAGAAAGCATTTAAAAGTGATACAAGTGTAAATATTATGTGTATATAGCCTACATGAATGATGATTTTATATAAAATTATGTTGTGTTGGCCAAGATTTTCCAAGATACATTATAACTCTCTCTAAGATCCTTTAGTAAAATTGGTGTGTCTATTAAGGATGGTTATAATGATAACTCTCTATAGATTTCAAATGATTTTAAAATCTCTCCATATTGTGATGTTAATTATATAGTCTCATAAGCCCAATCATGGAACCTAGATGTGTTACATTATAAATAAAACCCTTGCTATAATTCATGCATTTAAATTATATGTTCACTTAGTCCACCTTTCTCCTTGTTTTGATTAAAGTGATTAATAAGATGAGACAGGTCCCAATGGATATGTCCCTCCTATTAATCCACCTTTGGAAAATTTTTAGTGGGTTCTCCGTTAGCTATTTGATTTTTACCAAATATATTAACAATAAACACTTTTAAAAATCATTTTTATAAATTCTAACATTCTTGAATATATCATCTTTATTGATATAGTTATGTATTTATATACTTTCTAATTGAATTGGCCAACTCAATATAGCCTAGGAGGTTTCCAATTATTTTGAGCATATTGAATACGCTGATATATAGTTTAAATAATCTAGTTTTTATAGATTATATTGGACATCATTTCAATATTGTCAATATAAACCATTTTAATTTCCTAACAATATTATCCAACAACTACCAGGTGTTGATATAGTCATCAAATCTCCTTTAGAGACTTATAAATTTATCAAATAACACTCAAACAATATCAATACAATGTTTCTAATTCTTCATCATATTTTTAAATACATAGACCATTTTATCTCTATTTTTACCAATTGTCTTAACCTACCTAATACATTAAAATCCAATATTGCTCCAACTAACCATTTGATCAACACGATATAATTCATTCCTATTTTTTTGTACCATATTATATTGGTAAGGTGAATACTATAAAATAAAATATATAACCACCTCCAAAAGGTCCTTAAATTATATTATATGTCAAAACCACTATTGTAAAAAATATCCACTCATAATTCAATATAAAGGTAATAATATTATTGATCTTGAGGTAGATGTTGAGTATCATGGACCGTTTCCTTTGATTACTAGTGATGAATCCATATTAAAACTCCATGAAAGAGAGCCTATACTACCATTTCATTATCATAAACTTGGAAATTTTGAGAATTATTCTCCTTATGTTAATAACTTTTTAGCTAGTGTTGATTCTTACACTGACCCTATTTTAAAGCTTCCCTTTTCACCATATCATTTACAAGATGGAAATGTCATGATGATTTTGGAAACTATGAAGTCAACTTAGGAACATCTCTAGATACTCAACCCATTTTGATATCAAAAGAGATTTACCCTGTATAAATAGATAACTTTACCTTATAATTTGATAGGTTCAAGGATAATTTCACATGGTCATATGAGGATGTGCCTATTATTGACTATATCATAGTTGTTCATAACATTCCTACCTATCTTTTTGTAAACCCTGTTCACTAAAAACAAAATAAATTCCATCCTAAGGTTTTTAATATTTGTTACATGGAAATCACTAAGCTCATGGATGTTAAGATATAAAAACTTATATATTAATCTACATTTGTCTCTAACATAGTATCCATTTGTAATAAATTCACTATGGTCATTCCATTTGTATTGACATTCATAATTCCAATTTAGCATGCACTAAAGGCAATTTTTCTCTACCTTTGATAGATGTCATTATTAATTCTATAGATTAAAATAAGATTCTTTCCCCCATGGATGGTTTTTTTGATATGATAAGATTCACATAGCCCCTGAAGATCAACATAATACTACCTTTACCTCTGAGTGGGGAACATATTTTTATGTTAATATGTCCTTTTTCCTTAAAAATTATATATTAACTTACCAATGTTTAATGTCTCACATTCAACATGATCTTATCCAAAAAATAATAGAAACCTATGTCGATGATATTATAGCCAAATCCAAATTTTTCATAGATCATGCTCGTGACTTAGATATCATCCTAACCATATTATTTGATATATAGTTAATCTTAATCACAAAAAGAGTGTATTTAGTGTTACATCCAAAAATATTTTAGGATTCTTGGTATCATGATGAGGGATTGATGTGGATACTTATAAGATGAAATATATTATTGACATGTATATACTTTGGTCTATAACTCATTTTTCACTTATCTTTGTGAAACTTGTGGTAATTCATAGTTTATTCTTGAGTTGGATTACCATAAACAATTGATAAATTCCCTTATAAAGAAAGACACTAATATTAAGTAGATGAATGATTGTAAAAAAGATTATGACAAAATGAATAAATACTTGCTTTGACCTCCAAATTTTTTATCACATTCTAGTGTCAAATCCCTCATCTTTTAGGCATAATATACCCCCATTTCCATTAGGTAAATGCTTGCACAAAAATATGAGTTAGGAAAAGAGTATACTATATATTACATTATTTATGAATTTATAGATTATAATACCCATCACACTAAGGTGAAATTATACTATATTTCCATTTACATTTTCACCAAAAAATGTTTGAAATACATTATTTATGAGACTACCTATGTCATAATACATTAAAATCCTCCTCACCATAAAAGGCTTTATTACCTAGAGATTGAATCAACAAATGGATGACTCGCTCAACATAGTTGAACTTAGGATTATTACCCAAAATTTTTTCAATGGGTAAGTGATCATTGATAAACTTGTCACTAAACTCATACCACCTCAATAACATATTTACGATATTTTTCTAGATGAGGACATCCTCTTATTTAAGGTATTAATGATGATATCAATATTAAATACAAATTCCATTATTTCATGGTAGAGATCAAGGCTTAAGATGTCAAATCATTTAAAATTACATTGTATAAACCTAAAAACTATATAAAATATATGTTAAAATAACTACCCAAAGTCCCTATCTATCTACATGAGGAACTTGGATACCACACTATGATAGAGCCAAGTTCCTTCAAGGAATTGGTGCAAATTGTATCCTTATTGATATATTTTGTTGTGACCTAAGATACAAACCCCATTTTAAAATTCAAATAGGGACCCATTAGTGATTGAATATCCTCATTTGAGGTCTTATGAACCTCTAAAGTTTATGACATTAATTCTGAAAGGTATAAGCCTAAGGTTATTTCTAAAGTCTAAATCTTGTTTTAGGGTTATGAGAAGAAGAATCAAATATGTGAATGATCCATATTACATTATTAACCTTTTTACCTTTGAATTTACATTAACACAAAACTTATGTACATGTCAAATTTTATATTTAAAAGCTAACTAGGCTAATGTGTTATGTTCTAGTTTATTCTTTGTTAATGTTATGAATTGAACAGGTTATTCCATTCTTATGTGTTTCTTGGCACATCCATAATATCAATAAATATTTATGAAAAACATCATTATTCTTACCCAAAACCCATGTGAAGAGTGAAAGTCACCCAAGGGAGTAGATCACTAGGATTTTAATAGATTTCACCATCTCACTAACCAAAAATCTCTTAGATATTTTCATAATGCATGAATCCTAACTATTTATTAGAGTGTCAGGAAATGTCCACTTATCATCATCCCACTAACCTAGAGGTGACATCAACAAAATTACGTGTACTATCATTCTAGGCAAGAAGAGTAGTGAGAGTTTTACATGTGTCATCATCTTGCTAATATAGAGGTAACATAAGTAAATTTCATTATACTATAATAATAAACAAGTAAAGTAGTGATAGATATCCACATGTAATCATCCTACTAACCCATATGTGATATCAATATAATTACTTTTAATATCATTATAGGCAAGTGGAGTAGTGATATACATCCATGTGTCATCATCCCACTAACTTGGAGGTGGCTCACTCCACAATAATGAATATTATTCTCTAAGAAATCATATCACAAGAATCATGCCACATGATATGATACCACTAAATCATGGTTAGGATAATAAGGTACAACATGCTAGATCTCAATTAAAAGTGGAATAGCGATACACAAACACATGTATCTCAACCACATAAGTAAATAACAAAGACATGAATGCCAAGATTGGAAGTGTGAAAATGGGATCTCTATCATATTATTTTGGAATGTCACATAGGATAAAGTTAAATAAATAACATGATAATGAATTTTTCATAAATTAGCATTTCAAAAGTAAAATTCAAATTAGGCAAGGAAAGGAGTGAAATTTTTTATTACCATTAATTCACACAAATTGGAAAATTAATGCATTCAATTGTTAAATCTAACAAATATAAAGTAATATAATTTGATTTTACATACTTAATTTGATCACATTACCTCCTAGTTACCAAGTGAAAAGTATAAATTCCTCTCTATAATGACCAAGATTTTTTAAACAATTTAGAGAAAAGATATATTCCTACCTGAGTTTCAATTGACTCCTTTTTTAGATTTCCTTTAACTTATACATATATAATTTCTAGGATAATTTAGTATATAGACACAATTTTTTGATTAAATATCTCTTAACCATTATTTTAGATACTACTCAACCATTTGGGATGAGGTTGATGCTATAGAGCCATACAGGGTGGATGACCAAATTTTGATTTTCACATAGAGATAGAAAGACAAAATTATATCAATAAAGGTAGTTAGCCTACATAATGTTATATACAAGATAGAGATAATACCTTACATTGACCTACTATTTTATTTATTTTTAAATGTGAATATCTCTATAAGAATATTAAATTTTTGACTTAGTAATACTCCTATAACATGCATAAGTAAACATGCATTTGAAAGGTACTACAAGATCTCTCTTCTATAGATTACCTATAGTTAGGAATATCAAATTAATGGATCCTTTTAAATAACACCCATGTCAAATTGCAATAAATGGATAGAAACCCAAGTAACTTTGTGATTTAAGGCCCTACTTATGTTGTTCCCATATCCACCTTTAGATTAGGGGTAAGGATTTTATTGTCTTTACTAAATATAATATATGGCTTCCCAAACATTTATTATGTAAATGAGGTAAGGGCCCCATTGTTTGATATCATCCTCACTCCCATCAAAATCATCATCTTATGGGAAATAATGAGCTCCAATCTGATTTAGTGAATCACCAATCCAAGGAGATTACCAAATGGTAACTTTTACATGATGCCATATTTAGTGGATGTTATAGATACAATAGTATATTTGACTTATGAGGAACCCTAAAAACCATCTAAGAGTATTTAAAGAACATGATTTGGGATTAGTTCAATGTCATCCATGTTACAAGATTAAGAAGCAAATAAAAAGGTTGATGAAGACCTTTTATGCTATGATATACCAGGCTATATATGGGAAGACCATGCCTAGATTATCAAACCCCATAAAGAGAAATAATTGGAAAATGGGTTATTAATGGTTCTATCTTGAGTGAACCATAATTAGGATAGAGATCACCAAGGCACACCCTTCTATTTAATAAAAGTCATTTCAAACAAATTGGCTGAGTAAGAAATTACTACTTAATTAGATGACAATGTTAATGCCAAGCTATAGAGGGATAATAAAGCATTCAACCAAACCATCTTATTGTTGGCATAATATATTATACAAGGTGGGAATAATTTTAGTGTATGGGAAAAATTAGGGTGAATTATGTATTAAAATGTACACTACTTAGACATTGGGACCCTATGAAGAATGTTAGGGGACATATAAATAAATATGAGAAGAAATTAATAATCAATATGGGCACCAATATTTCAATATTGATTTTATATTCATGAATGTTGAATATGATACAAAAGTGGATACAAGGATACATATAGTAAATATGTCAATTATTATCCTAATGGATCTAATATGATCCTACTATCACTAATGAGGGTACCAAGAGGACTAAAAAGGAATAATGTGTTTCTACACCTTGTCATGAGCCTCCTCCTCAAGGAAAACCAATTATGCAAGAATAAGTTGGCCTATCTGGTGAAGTAAATTTTGAAGATAGCATTGAACTACCTTGATATCCTCTATACATTCAATTTATACTCTTTCTCCTTAGCAAATAACTAGCATAGAGGATAAATATGCAAGTCCAAGTGTAGTAGCTAGGTTATTTTCCATATTACCTCTGCTCCACTAACTGCAATACAACATGTAAGTCTTCTTGATTTCCTTTCCAAGCTTATATTATTTTTTCTCCTTGATCACCACTTATTGTAATAACACCACCAATGGTAGGACCCCAATCTTTTGGGTGACCATATTCACCTCCCATAATTACCTCAGTAGTCACTTCCATTCCTACTACACTATCACTTGGTACCATTACAATCCGTTCATATTCTACTCTAGATCTAGGCTTCATTATTTCTAAGACTCTAAATAATTATAAGATAAATCCCAAGACTCCTCCAATCTCACCCCAAAAGGTGGAAGTAGAGGAGAAACCTACATAAGTTTCAGGGTAATAAAGAGATATAATAAGGGTTTGATGGTGGTCAAATCATGTTGAAATATAGGATAGTGAAGAAGAATATAAAAGGTGGGCAACTAGATAATAATGGGTGTTTAAAACATACACTAAGAAAATATAATAATCTAAGGAAACAAAAAAGGAATATGAATAAGATGAGTGGATCACAAAAGGATCTAAAGAATTTGATCAAGAAAGGGTTAGTTCAAGGACCACCAAGTCATTGTCAGGCAAAGATGGAGACATGTAAGGTGAGGTATATGAAAAATCATAATCCTTAGAATAGGATCCATCATAAACCATACCCCCATGCCCTCCATCTCAAACTAATATGATGACAACTGCAACAATAATGGCCCTAGCTCTTCCCTCCCTAAGTGTAAGTATACAATATACCTATTTTTGATAACTTCTTTAATTGATTATAAAAAAAGCTATGTAATAATAACTACTAATTATTTTTATGCTTTAAACATAAAAAAACCCCATGCTATGAAAATTCTAATTTTACAAACTATAATTTAATTTACTATTGTTTGGGATTTTTCTTCACCTATAAAATCTAATATGAGTCCTATTACTATTGTTATTACCATTAGGGTAGATTACACATCTATCACTAATTACATGCAAAACTTTCTTACTACCTGATTGACACACTCATTCATTAGTGGAACTAATCTTGAGTCCCCTAGGACATCAAACAAGTTGCATTTCAAAATTCTAGTGTTTACCTTTATTTTTTCAACAAAATTCACACCCTTAAGGTTATCTACACAATTGGGAATGCATATTATCCAATTTGTCTATACATATTCCCTATAATTTTAGTGAATAAGGCAACTTAGAAAACTAAGTATATGATTGATACCCAAATGCAAAATAATGTTACTAAATGGAAGAAAGTTATACCTCCACTCCCTTAATTAGATACATATTATCTTAAAATAATTCACCATTCAATAAATATCTTTATTATACTCCTATAGTCATAAATCAATCTCTATATCAATTTTCATTGAATGTCCCTATTATGATGTGAGATTTCACTCTTGTGGGGGAGTTATTTAGGATCCTCCACTCCCAATCACAATATGGGAAAAATCGTAGGCTATAGCTATCCTATAATAGGGTTGAACCTCTAGAGAAGGTTGATTTCCTCTTGATGAATCACCTAAACTAATGTTATTATTGATAAAAGTTTTATAAAGGGGGAAAGGGCTCATATAAAAGTTAACCAGGTGATAAACCAAATAAACATGGGAAAATACCATAATCTTGAACCCACACTAGATTATTACAAGACAATGATAGCTCACACAACCTCATAGACTGGCTAATTGCACAAGTATTTCATATAATAGGTTCAGGAAGCAATGAATGGAAATAAGGAGGTATTATAAGACCCATACCAATCTTGCATTAATTATATAAACAACATAAATCTAGACCTGCAAACAAATTGAAAACACCTTAGAAGAGACAAGGAAGGATGATAATGAATATGGAAGAATCTCTTTCACAAGGCCATCATGAAAAACTCACTAAACACCAAGGCAAGAGATAGGTAAAGAAATTATTTTATTACATCAAGAGGTAGTTCTTACAAATTACTGATAGGGTTTAGCCTAATCAAGATGAGCTTATTTTACAATATCTCAGAGAGTTCCCTACTATTCAATATCAAAGAGTCCTTATGAGAGTATATAATATGAGAGAGAGAGAGAGAGAGAGAGTTTCAACATGGAATAATATAGAAGATAATGAGAAAGGGTGAAGATAGAGGGAGCATGCCATTCAAGATAATTAAATGAGTTTCCACCATCTTTCAATGAATGTTCTAGAGAGAGAGTGTGACTTGCCACCATCTTTCAATGAATGTTATAGAGAGAGAGAGAGAGAGAGAGAGAGAGAGTTTCAACATGGAATAATATGGAAGATAAAGAGAAAGGGTGAAGATAGAGGGATCATGTCATTCAAGATAATTAAATGAGTTGCCACCATATTTCAATGAATGTTTCACCATATTTTTATTGAATTAGGGTTAATACATCAAATAAAAAATAGCTTCCATTTGTCCTAATAGCCCCCAAATCTTCTTATTGATTGAGCAACACACTAGAGGACAAGAGTGTGTCTAGGGTGATGAGTCATAATCTTGATATGAAAAAATCCCTTAGAGACCTTAAAAATATATTAAATACTCTAATTACTTTATCCAAAAACTAGATCTCCATCTTGGGACTCTACACCATATTCTACTTATATTTCTTATAAGGAAAAAATATTTATGTCCATCAACCTAAATTAATCATGACTATGTCTACTTTAGTTGGATGAATGTTCCTGCTAGATTTTGGATGATATGACTATCATATTTATGCCTTGGCATGTTATTTACTACAACCTATATACACATACCTACTATAGATGAAAACCAATCTCATTTAGTGGTTTTCATATAGTCATCATATCTATCAAGGTGCATTTATGTCACTTGAACAACCTAGTATCCCAGCTTTAATATTTATTAAAACCAAAATAATGATTCCACATTTGTAGAGCTTTAATGACATCATTTAAAATTGAATTATCCATTCTAGTTCATCCTAAGATCATATTCAAACTCAACTCTATGTATCCATCTACTTAGGTCTGGGTCAAAAACCACCTTATCAACCTCCATTGGGAATCTCTTAGCATCAATTTTGTTCATTAGTCATATGATCTGGGTAACAATTTAGGTGATAATTTGGGTGACAGTTCCACCCCAATTGATGATGAAACTTCTAGGAGCCATAAATCTTGCACCGTAGCTCCAATTGACTTTTTTTTTAAACCATTGGAAATATAATAATGAGGATAACATCTTGAGATGGCATGGACCTTTGCTCAATGAAGTTTGACCCTCGAAAACCCAATAGAAGTGCCTAAATTTTCAATTTTAGTAGTGTATTCTAAAAATAGTAATTCCTCAAATTCTATATTATTTTAAAGCATGGAAGTCAAAACACTTAATCTCCCTCAATATTTTTGACCTTCGACATCCTCCCCCTAATTTTAAAATGGGTATAAATAAAGATGTAACCTGAAATGGAAAATTAGACATCTCTTCCCAGAGATAAGCATATAGTTGTATTGAGATCTTGAGTAATAATACATCTTTTCTTAGAGAATTCATTGTTACTATGTTATTTATATGCTCTTTAAATATTTATCAACCTGAACTTTTGAGTTTTGTATAATCATCGATCATTGATTTAGTCCTATCAAATTAAGACACTTGGCAAACTCACACCTCTTTTGAGTGTTATTAAATTTTTAACCTTGAATCAAACTATCAATTATATTATGTACAAATGGATGTGATCCATATATATTTTACCATTATAATTTAGATGAGACACTTGTCATCCATGTATTTTCTTTTAAGATCTACTAACTTTTTGACCCATTGCTTATCATTAGATCTACTTTGTATGATTTCACATGGTCTATTGATCTATTTGGACCCATTGATTATGCCTTTGTCCATGCACTATTGGATCTACTATGAATTCAAAATGCCATGCAACTTGTTAGCCATACACTTATCCTAAGGAACATTTTAATTTAAATGACCATTTTAGGAGGACCAAATTTGATGTCTATGTGGAAACTTCAATCTTTAAGTTTAACTTTGTAAGCTTATATCTTGAGATAAATAACTCATAAAGATATGAAATGGAACTTCTTGGAATGAAAACCATCATGTCCATGTGGGCTTTTTTTCTTGACCAATTTCTTGAGTGTGTTTATCAAATGTGCAATTGGACTAGCCTATTTGTCTCTATGTGACATGTTTGTGAGGGTTTGGTTCCTTTAGACTTGTGCAAGAAACTATTATCCATTTATAAGGCTCTAATGAACTTCTAATACTTTATACAACTTTATTCATGCCCCTTAATTCTTAAAATGACATGAGAACCTACTGGTCTTTTTCACTTTGTAATCTTTGACCTATTTCCAAATCTACTTCCCAAGGATCAACAAATTGCACTTTATGCTTGCTTAAAGTGTTTCAAAAGTTTTGTAAGTAATATGATATCTTCTTCCCCTAATATTGGTACACTTAGTCCATATATAACTCTACTCATCTATTCAATCCATTTCTTGGCAAAATATCCTTATGTGGGGAAAATTTGGCCAACATTTATGGTGACATCCTGGGGTTGCATGCCTATTATGCTTGAGAACCCAAAGTAGTTGCCTTGTTTGATCCATTAGGCATGGAGTCATAAGATAATATAAATTAAGTAATGTATTCCATTTCTTGAAAATCCTCTCTTTAAGAAACAAGGACTAAAATAAACAAAATAAAACAAAGTGCCCAAGGCACTTTGGAAAAAACACACAACATGAAAGGAAACTAACCTAAACAAAGGAAGAGAAACTAACCTACTAAATAGATGTGCACATAGGCATTTATATAAAATCATGAAATATACTATAATATAGATAATAATATACAATAATTTATAAGCACCTCCCTCTTAGGTAAAATGGAAAGCTTTAAGTATCATTCACTTGTAAAAAACCAAGATGAAAAATACCTTATTTTTGAGGTACCAAAATTAGTGAACCAGGTAGCTTGATGTCCAATCCTTTTGATGGTCTTTCCAGTGGATGAAAAGAAAAAAACATTCCTCCAACGTAGACATACTAGTCCAAGTCTTCCAAGCTTGGTTCATGTTAGACTATAAGAGCACTTTCTTGATGTTTCTACTCACCCTTGAGAAAGCCTTATATGAAGACTTCATTTAGGATCTTAGGAGCAATTACACTTGGTTCACTTTATGGTTCAAAAATACCATAGGTTCTTAGATGAAGGACATGTACTTTAATATATTCTAAATAATTGATTATGCCATTAAACCACTACCAAAACCCTTTAAAATTTTCACTAGTATGTTCATCAAAATACATCTCTTAAGATTTTGAGATGTCTCTTTCATCAACCTCACTCAAGATTTGATCTTGATCTTTAACTACTAATAAGGGTTGACTTAACCCACCAAGGTCTAAAATATCTCACCTATCTTTCTATAGCTATGATATGATTTCCCCTTTTTTTAATATATTAGGGTTATCCTCAACTAATACCTCATATTGAAGTTCACCAACCTCAGGCACTTGATTTTGATCCTCTTCTTGATCTATGTATAATAGACCTTCAGTAATCTATTCAAGGTTTGCTCCATGTTCAACTTGATGATTTCCTTCTTTAGGAAAATTTTCAACATTAATCTACTCCATTTCACTCAATAAATCTAAACATAAATACTACCATTGATATTCTAAATCACTTGAGATAACCTTGACCTCCATAATAGGTTCATGAAGGCTATCCTCTTACTTCTCATCAAGCTCCTCCAACTTGAAAGTTGAAACATGCTCTTCCATATGAATTGGGATGCCTATCATTATTTCCTCATCATAAACACTTATATTATCCTCCTATGCCTCATTTATGACTACAAGATCCTCCTCTATCCTTTGTAAAATAGGCTCTATATCTAAGAGGGAAATGGTGGGAGGGTGAAGAAGTTCACCTTGTTTTTATCTTAGGAGAGCTTTGATCCAACTAGGAAATTTGAATGGCTTGTTTGGTGGATCTTGAAATGGTTCTTGGACTACCTTAAATAACACCTCCTCCTTATTTATGCCTTTTTAAACTAATTTTATTTATAGAAATGAGTATGGAATAGACACTATTTCTTCCTTTTGAATGGTTATATGAGAGGGTGGCCTTATAAGTGAGGGCATGACATAGCTAGGGTCAAATGTGTTGGAGAACATCCATGATGGAATGGATTTATACTCTTGAGTGGGAATGGGCATTGGGGTAGGAGAGGTCAAAATTATTGGGTCAAGTTTGACATACTCTTTCTCCCACTATTCAAACACATTTTTAATGGATAATACCCACCCTTTCAATTCTTGTTTCTCAACCTGTGGATAGTTAGCTTCCTCAAATAGTGTTTATACATGACAAAAATATTTTAAGAATAATACTATCCCCTCCATGGATGAATGGGGAATTCTTCTCATAGATTAACCCCCTCATTGATTCTAATGATTTTTATACCTTGCTCTAGTATTTCCTCTTTGAGTTTTGACAAGGGTGGATTTTGACAAGGTTGACTAGGGGGATGATGAAGAAATCTTAAAGGTTGAGATTAAGGGTCTTGAAAGGGAGAGGACACATAATACTAACCCAAATGAGACTGTTTATATTCATAATATATCAACATATTCTCTACATTTTGGATCATGTTTCTCATCATTACTATGTCTTCATTCGTACAATATGACCATTGTTCACCCTCACAAATTGAACATGTGTTCTTGATCAACTGAATATCAATCCTTTCCTCTTGTATAACATGGACAGGGATGACTAGAGAAAACTCTAAATCCATACCAATCTTCCTTATCAACTCAATATAAACTGATAATGCTTGCTTGACTCCTGATAAATATGTAATAAGATAAGCCTAAACTTGATAAGGGGAATTAGAATATTGATTTGAATTAAAAGGAGTCTAGCCTTTATCATATGTAGGAGTGAGATAAGTATAAATTCCATGATAGGGATGATAGGTTATTTTAGGGCCAGTTGGGGGAACACAAGCATTATTTTCCTAATAAGTGTGATGATAGGGTAAATAATCAGCGAACTAACAAAAATAAGGTTGATTATACATACCAAATTATGATGATTAATAACTTGTATTTTCCATTTATGTTTACACACATGCCTCCAAAGGCTTATTAGATGAAGAGAACACCAAAACACTTCACCAGTGAAGAATGTAGTAAGTGCCACCAAACATGATATAAATTATCATGACATGAGATTTCACCCTTGTAGTGGATTTATTTAGGCTCATCCACTCCCATTAATAATATAGGAACAAACCCAAGCTATGGGTATCCTATAATATGGTTGAAAACTTTGAAGAAGGTTGGCTTCTTCTTGGTGGATCACCTAAACTAATGCTACTGCTAAGAAAAGGGTTAGAACGGGGGTAGGGATCATAAAATTTTTAACTTAGTCATACAAAAAATTAAAAATTGGAAAATCAAATAATATTGAACCCACACTAGATCAACAGAATACAATGCTATATCACACAACCTCATAGACTTACTGATTGCATAAGTATTTCATAGACTAAGTTCAGGAAGCAATGAATGGAAAGGAGGGATTATAAGACCCACACCGAGCCTACATTAATGGTAAAAATAACACAAATATAGAGCTAAAAATAACTTGAAAATACCTTAGAATAGGTAAGGAATGAATAAAAAATAATCTCTTTCACAAGGCCATCATGAAAAAACTCACTAAACACTAATCTAAGGCAATAAATAGGTAAAGAAAGTCTGCTATTGCATCAAGAGGTAGTTATTAAAAATTCTTGATAGGGTTTAGCCTAACCAAGATGAGAATAGTTTATAATATCTCAAAGTCCCCTACCTCTCTCAATATCAAAGAGTCATTGTGAGAGTCTAGAATTAGAGAGAGACAGAGAGAGAGAGAGAGAGAGAGAGAGAGAGAGAGAGAGAGAGAGAGAGAGAGAGAGAGAGAGAGAGAGAGAGAGAGAGAGAGAGAAGAGAGAGAGAGAGAGAGAGAGGAGAGAGAGAGAGAGAGGAGAGAGAGAGAGAGAGAGAGAGAGATTCAATGTGGAATAAGATAAAAGATAAAGATAAAGGGTAAAGAAAGAGGTAAAACACCATCCAAGATCACTAAATTAGATACAACCATACTTAAATGAATTCCTCTACCATATTTTGATCAAATTAGGGTTAACACATCATAGACAAAATAGCTTATATTTGTCCCAATCGCCCTCAAATCTTCTCATTAGTTGACCAACACACTAGAGGATAAGAATGTGTCCTATGGTGATAAGTCATAACCCTACTATGAATAAAAACCCTTAAAGACCTTGAAGATATATTAAATACTCCATTTAATTCCTCTAACCACCATATATTCATCTTAGGACTCTATACATATTTTACTTGGCTTGCTTATAAGGATAAAATTTTTATGTCCATCAACCTAACTAAACCATGACTATGTCTGCTTTAGGTGGCTAAATGTTCCTACTAAATTGTTGATGATATAGACTATCATATTTATGTCTTGGCATGCTCTTTACTACAACCCCTGGACTCATATATACTATATATGAAAACTAATCCCATTTATTGGCTCTCATATATTCATTATATCTACTCGGGTTCATTTATATCACGTGAACATCCTATTATCCCACCTTCAATCTTTATTAGACCTAAAATACTGATTCTTCATCTGTAGAGATTTAATGACATCATTATAACTTGAAATATTCATTCTATTTCATCATAGGATCATACTTGAACTCGTCTCTATGGATCCATCTACTTGGGTCTAGGTAAAAAACTACCTCATTGACCTCCATCAAAAATCTCTTGCACTCAAATTTGTTCATTGGTCATCAATCATTGATTTGGGTCTATCAAATTAAGACACTTGGTATCCTCATGTCTCTTTCGAGTATTATTGACTTTTTGACCTTAAATCATACTATTGGTTCTATTATATACAAATGGATGTGAGCCATATACCTTCTACCTAGTTTAATGTAGTTAATATACTTGTCAACCTATGTATTTTATCTCAGGATCCACTAAACTTTTGACCCATTACACACCAATAGATCTAATTTTTATGATTGAATACACTTCATTGATCTATCTAGACCCATTTATTTTTTATTTGCCTACATGTTATTTAATCTATGATAAGCTCAAAATATCATGCCACTTATCAGTTATGCACTTATACTCAGGAACATTTGAATTTAAATGGATATTTCATGAGGCCCAAATTTGACATCTACATGTATGCCCTACTCTACAAGTTAAACTTTGGAAGTTTATAATATTGAGATAAATAAATCATGAAGATATTAAATTTTCAATGGACCTTCTTGAGTGTGTTTATCAAACATGTAATTAGACTGGCTTGTTTGTCTCTGTGTGATGTGTTTATAATGGTTTGGTTCCTCTGGACTTATGCATGAAATGATTGTTCCTTTATAAGGAAACAATAAAAATCTAATAACTTTTACAACATAATTAATGCCCTTTATTTCCTGAAACACCATGATAACCTACTGGTCTTTTCATTTTTCAATCCTAGACCTATTTCCATGTCTACTTCCCAAGGATCAACAAATTTCACTTTATGCTTATTTAAAATGTTTCAAAAGTTTTATAAGAAATATGAGATCTTATTCCACTAATTTTGGTCCACTCATTTCCATCTAGAATATTCTCATATATTCAAACCATTTATATGCAAAGGACCTTTATGTGGGCCAAATTTGGCCAATAATCCCCTCATATATTCAACAATTGTAACAAGAGGAAGTAGATACACAAGACCTAGTGATTGTTGAGCAACCAAAAATAAATTTGAATTTTTAAAAATAAAACAATAACTTAAGTACGGTCAAGAATAAGGTTGTGGTTATAGAAGGATAATAAATTAAATTAGAATAAAGAGATGATATATATTCTCTAGCATAAAGAAATAAAATAAATCCTTCGTACGTAGATAAATAAAGGGAAGATTATTACATTTTTATAGATTCTATTAGGGGTGTAATAAAATATATGTTCAAGAGATATGACCAGTATATATAGAGGACACCAGATATGATAACTATTGAATCTTTGAAAGAGATTATAGATAATGTGCAAGGTGTAGTTAAACAATTATATGACACCATTCAATTAATAAGGCCTACAAAGGATACATATTAGCTTAAGTGGGGGGATATAATTAAATTATTAATCTTAAATTATTTAAGAAAATAACATGTCATAAGTAATATGCCCATTTGAGCCTAATAATAACACCAAAAGATATATGGGCTCATAATTATGTGGTTGTTAAGAGGGATAAGTTTCTTGACTGGCATCAAGAGATGAAATATTTAGTGATGCAATTTATAAGTTAAGAGGGTAGGATATATATTTTTTAAAAGCTATGATGGTTAATAATGTAAGTAATCATATTTGGAATTTATTTGCTTGACATATTTCTGAGAACCTCCTCCAAATTGCAATGGATAACTTTTGATAAAAATTAAAGGAATAATTTACATAACTAATGAAGAGATCATATAACTAATGAATTTTGATAGAGATATAATTATAGGGATAAATACACTTAATTTTGAGGTTAAATTTGTGTTGAATATGCATAAAAATTTTATGGATAGGATTTTACATCTATTCAAAATATCTTTCCTGGAGTTTTAAATTATTGATATTGACTTTTAGGCCAATCATGCCTTGTATTTAAAAATGGAGGTGACAAAGTAGCCAGCTTTAGTATCAACATTACCACCAACACCCAATCAAATAACTTATTCTTGGTATCCAATGTATAAACTAATGAAAACACTAACAAGGCCAACATATGTGTCATTTACTACATTCATTGTTACAACTACATTGATGGAAACTTTTGTTATAACTCTAGTAAGCATATATACAATAACATTTCCCACTATAGTTTTTGTTGACACTTGGATTCTCACCCTTGATGAGATGCTAAACTCTCCTCATTCAAGTTCCATAATGGAGTCATCTCTCTTACTGTGGGTGACAATTTTATTGAGATAAATCTTTAGATAAGGGGCTAGCTCTCCTTCATGCACCTTTAAATATCTCTCTAATATATCAATTATTTTATGAAAAGGGTTTAATAAAAAACTAAGACAATAAAAAAGGTGATGTAACAATGTTTATCTCCTCCTATTTGATTGATAAAATGCTACTTAGAGACCAACACAACTTTTCTCACACAAAACTCATAACTCCCTGTCTGTTGTCACATCAGTGTTTCACATGTTAGATTAAAGAAGGCATTCAACATTTAAGAGAGAAATGGATGATTTGAATAAGGAATATAGTCATATACTACTTTTAAAATGTCTATAAACATAGAAAGTAATACTAACAAGGACCTATAATGACACTCTTTTTTTATGATGGTAGACCATCAAGAGTATAAGTTAGAAAAGACAATATTTCACTAGACTAGACCAACAAGATTCAAGTCCATCACTTGATAATACAACATGTGAGTGGAGAATAACTTATATTATTTCTTCGAGAGTCTTTTGAGTAAAAATTTGGCTGGATTTTTCTCAATAACCAGTGGAGGCTACTTAAATGAGCCAAGAGAATGCATAATTATAACTTTGAGAGGTGGAATGAGCAAAGGAAGTCCAAGGGTCACTTAAAGATGTGTCATCTTGAGATCAATATTTAAATTTGCATGTGGGAGAGGTGGGTAAGCTATGCCATGTCACAAATGAATTAGTAACAAATGAATAAGTTACAATTGAACCAAATGCCTCAGTTATAATTGAATAAAACTATACTTGAATAAGTTACAACTAAAATAAATGCCTCAGTTACAATTGAATTAACTACAGTTTAATAATTTACAACTAAACCAAATGCCTTAGTTATAATTACCATTTTTTTACCTTTATACTCACCTTCAGGTTCCCGTTGAGCCTTTTGACACCAATGACTATTTTTCATAGTTTGAAATTGAATTTTTTTGGGCCATCACCCTCCTTATTACTTCAAAACATTTTTTCCCTCAAACTCACTATTTTGATTTACTTGGGACCCACTATTTAAATTCCAATGGCTAGCCCATGACCCTAAATTTGACGTATGTAGCCCTATCATGATTTCCTTTGAGATATTTTCCTTGGACTCTTTTATCAGACAATCTTCCATATACTTATCCTATTTTGGGATATTTCCCCATGGATACTTTATTTTGGCACTTTTCTCAAAATAAATCCTTTGATATTTTGCTTTTGACAATTTTTGTGGACAATTTTCCCTAAATAAATCCTTCAGCTCGTTTTTCCACATTAATTTATTTGGGCTATCAAATGACCTTTTGGCTTTTGAAAATGGACCGTTTGGTTCTTTGAAATGTTCCTTTAGATTTCGTTGAAGTGGACTTTTAGGAATTTGAAATGACCCTTCATCAATTTTTTTGGCACCTTTCAGCCTTCCTACAAATTTTCTTTAGAAAAACTAAAGTCCCCTTTAGAAAAAACTAGAGTGCCTTTTAGAAAAATTGAAGTGTCCTTCGAAAAAGTTATTTTGGAAAAAATGTCTGAAATAATTCCTTCATAAAATATAAAATTTCCCTTTGGAAAATTTAAAAAGACCCCTTTGGAAAAGTTGTAAGATCCTTTCAAAAAATTGAAGTGCCATTTAGAAAATTTACAAATGACCCCTTCAACAAATTTGCACCTTTTCAAGAAAATTGTTTTGGATAAAATGTCTGAAACAATTCCTTTAAAAAGATTAAAGTGGGCCATTTCTTAAAAGAAAGATGCCCTTTGAAAAAATTGTTTTAGAAAAGATATCTAAAATAATTCTTGACAATTAAAAGAGAAAGACCGAAGACAAAACCTCTAAAAGAATAAACACTTAGTTAAAAAAAGACCCAAAGGATTACTATGTAAAAGCTTAGGAAAAGGCCAAAACCAAACTTTCTGAAAGAATTAGACTTGTAGATTTGTTTTGGGCTTGTATAGACCAATTATTTTGAATGAAACCTACATACTAGACTTAGCCAAAGGTATAGAATTAGGTGGATTTTTTTCAAATATGGATGCCCAATTTTGGCCTAAAGGGCCAAAATTTAGTCAACAAATTGGTGACTCATAGGGGTAGTATGCTTGCTATACTAACCAAACCAGTAGCCAAATTAATTGATTGGGCATGGAGTCATCTAAGGACATTCAAAAAAGGAAACATTGGCCATGACTCAAAACCTTGAAAAACACACCAAAATGGAAGTAAAATCCATGCCATATGACATAACACATAACAAAAACAAAAAAAAACAAGAAACAAAGCAAGGCAAGACACAAGACAACTCACACATGTGCATAAGCACTTAGGGAACATAAGGAAAGTAGTAAAATATACACAAAGGAAAAGGAGAACCTCAATAATAATGATTTAGATATATCCCATTGACTAGGATATGTAGGTCCTTTCCATCCAACTTTAAGAGTTGGAAAGAATTATGTTATTTTCACTATGTGATCACATATGGGCCACTCTTCAAAACATCAAACTTTGTGTGTCTTCTAGGCTTGGCCTTATCTTCATCCCATTTTAGGATAATGTCTCCTTATTTGAAATTACTTAGCATATATTTATTGTTAAAATACTTATTTATATGCTCTTAGTGAGTTATCATGGTGTGCATAGCCTAATTTCTTGTTTCCTTAAGCTCCATTAACTCACATAACCTGAACTCCATGATGTGATTCTCCATCTGCAACTAATAGGTAATATCTAAATTTGGTAACTCAAGAGAGATAGGGAGTATAGATTTCATTCCATAGATAAGTGTATTTGGTGAATTAACAATTACTCTCTTTGGGGTGATCCTATTAGACCAAAAGGCTATCTTCAACTTGGTGTGCCAAGTCCTTTGATTTTCCTCCATTTTCCTCTTAATGATCATAATTAAGTTTTTATTTGTGGAATCATATAGTCCATTCCCTTGGGGATAATATTTGGAGGAGGTACTAAGATAAATGCCATGTTTCAAATCCCATTAACCTATTATTGCTCCTAGGAAGGCTAAGGCATTATCTGAGATTAATGTTGAAGGAGCTCCAAACCTTGTTACTATACCTTCATAGAAATTAAGGAATAAAATTTCATTAGCATCCTTAAGAGATATAACCTCCACCCATCTTGTAAAATAATCAGTGGCTGTCAACACCCACTTATGACTAGCACTAGAAGGTGGATTGATTAGACCTATGAAAACCAAACCCCCATTATAGTAAGGGTTGATGAAGCTTGATTGGATGAACAGGCAAGGTAGATAGATTTTGTTTTCCATCAAAGAGAGCACACTTTTGGATTTTCCTTACCCAAGTGTGAGTTTCTTTAAAAAAGCTATACCAAAAGTAACCAAGCCTCATAATCTTAGTAGCTATGGTTCTTGGAACAAAGTGACCACTAGCTGGTCCATCATAGAATTCAAATAATACTTTATCAATCTGAACTGAATCAATACTTCTCAACAACAAACCTAAAAATTACTTCCTAAATATCACTCCTTCAACAAGTTCATAAGGAATGGATTGCATCCTAAAGTACCTTCTCTTGGCCCTTTCAAGACCTTGTGGACACTCACCTATTTATAATAAATGGATCATGTCCTATGTCCAAATTCTCATATATTAAGGTACAACTAACACAAAGTTATCATGAATTAACAAAATAACTTCTTCTTACTCTTTCAAGTCTAAAGTGAGATGTTGACATAATCCTTTTCCTTTCACTAACTTAGTAGTTTTGATCTCCACATCATATTCCATCACCCTTGAGATCCACCCTACCCTCTTTTCATTCAAATATCTATTCAAAAAAAATTCTTTCACACTAGGATGAGGCACAAAAATGTGAATCTTGTTATTAGACAACATATGCCTAAACTTATTTAAGCTCCTTATAACTCAAATTACTTGTTTCTCAACATATGTATATCTTGTTTCATAACCTTCTAAACCTTAATTGAAGAATCCAATAGGTTATTAAAATTTTTCATTATTAGCTTGAGTAAGCATGGTAGAGATTACCTCATCATTCCCAAAGGTGTAGAAATGAAATTCTTTAGAGAAGTTAGGACTTCCAAGGGTAGGGGCTTACATAATGGGTTACTTGATCTCCTAAAAATTTTCCTTCTTCCTTCTCATCCAAGTGAACACTTCATATTTTCTCAACATGGAGGTCAAGGGCTTGACCAAGTTAGAAAAACTAGGAATGAATCTCCCTATGAAATTGATCTTATTAAAGAAGCCCTTTCTTATGTTTAGGCAAAGAAAATTCCAAGATGGTAATTACCCTTTTGAGATCAATAGAAAAACCTTTCTTGGAAATAATGTGGCCTAAGAGTTCTCCTTCATGAAAAATAAACACACTCTTATTTGGGTTTAGAGAAATCCCAAAATATCTAAAACTCTCAAAAATCTACCTTAGGTGCTTCAAATGATCTTTTGCCTCCTTGGATAAAACTATCACATCATCAGGATATACCATTACAATATCATTGATTAATCCTTGAAAAGCCATATCTATTACATGTTGAAAAGTAGCTCCAAAAGTAGTCAACCAAAAAGGTATTTTACTATAATCATATGTATGAAATTTAGTAGTAAAGGTTGTCTTATATTGGTCACATTCCTTTACCAGAATCCAATTATACCTCGAATACCCATCAAGGACAGAAAAACTTTCACTACTTGCCATAACTAACAAGATTTATTCCATGGAAGGGAGTGGGTAATGATACTTCAAATACACTCTATTCAAGTCCCTAAAATCAACATAACCTTATCTCTCCATTATTTTTCCTAATAAGAACTAGGTTTTCCAACCAAGATGAATGCTTAATGGGAAAGATGATTTTGGGATCAATCAGTTTGGTGAGTTCTTTCTTCATGAGAGGCACAATCTTCAGATTAATTGGCTTTTGCCTCTACTTAATAATCCTATCATTCCCATCTAACTCTATAGTATGTTGAGACAGATTCAGATCAAAATAGTTGATATCACTATACTCCCATGTAAAGACATCAAAAAATTCTTTGCATAACTCAATGAAAGCATGCTTCTCTTCAATAACACATATCTTCCCAAGTGTAAGAAATTTATCTTTGAAAATATAAACCTTATCATAGTTTTAATTTTTGGTATATATGATTACCTTATCTTTCTTTATCTGGTCATCATCATTGAATATGCTCTCAAGAGTGATTAGGCCTTTAAGAAGCTTGTTAGACTTCAATTACACAATTTTATCTCCATATTATTGTTGTAGTTTAGACTAATTTTTGGAAGAAAACTTAACTTCTTCAGATATAAAATTTCTATTTTATAGTCACTATCAAGCACCTACTAATTAGTGACATTATCTAGTATGGAGGGCCTTATAATCACTTTTAGATGAGGTTGGTTCTTGTCCTCTTTTATCCCTTTTGGAACATCAAACTGAGCTCTAATTGTTGCCAACCAATCAACATGCTTGTTATCTTCTTTTGAGATAGAAGTGATGTTGAAGGATTTGAAACCTTTGATAACATCCCACACTCTATGCTTATAGGACATAAGTGTTAGGTTGTGGAGCTAAAACCTTCACTGATGCAAGCAAGGAAGGAGGTTACGAAGGGTTACGAAGTGTCACAGACGTTGGCATCGGTCAAGCCAACCAACATCGGTAGGATCAGACAAGAAGGCAACCGATGTCAGTCAGAAGTCAGTCAGCGTCAGCACCCCCCAGGTAGATAGGGACCAACATCGGTCACCTATGTGGTTCAGACTATGAATGTTATGGGTAGTTAGCTAACGAACCAAGTGTTTGCATGTCAAGAGCCAATTTTAGACTAGAAGCTGTGGATCTAAATATTATAATTAGGTGTCTAATTATTGTTTGTATGAGATCTATTTAAGAGACTCATTGGTTGTATTGTAAATGTGTGCTAGTGAGTAAGAGAGCAAAATAAGCTCCTTCAGAGAGAGGAGAGAAATGGTGTGTTCTTCCTAGTGCCACAGTACCAAGTGTGGGTGTTAGATTGGAGAATCAACAGGGTTCTTCATGTATGTATGATCTTGGTCATCAGGTGAGCATGGCTACGATAGGAGATCTACATGGTAAGTAAGATCATTGATTTGTAGGTATATGTGTGTACAAGGTCAAGGTTCACAGGTGTGCAAAACTAGATTGATTTGCAAGTGTGTAAGATCAGATAGGACATCAACACAATAAGGAGCAGAATCAGGTAGGATCTACTTGAAGTATGTTTGTGTACTTGTGGAGTGAGTGGAGCACTTGTGGAGTGCGTGGAGCATAGGTGTAAGGTGAACGCCAACTCTGTGTTTGAGTTGGGTGTTGGGACCTAAGAGAGAGATCTTTGAGGGAAGATTTACTATTTATGCCCTAGAGGTGTGGGAGCCCTAGAGGTGTGTAAGGAAGAAGAACTGTGGCAGCCTTCTTTGTTGTATTTCCTTCTGAAAGAGTTTTAATACAAGTTGTGTATTGTCTCTCATATCATGTGTTATTTCTAAATTCTAGTTACTTGTGTATTCTGGTTAATTTTTGCATATTAAGTTGCTTGGTAATCAATTGTGTGCTTTTAGTTATTTATCCCAACACGTGGTATCAGAGCTAAGGTTGTAGGGAGCAGGTTTTATGTTTGGTTATAGGTCACTCTCAGGGGTTTCTGATCGAGTGGGAGTAGAGCAATGGAAGATGAAAGTAAGATAAGAATGGAGGAGTTGAAAATCACAGATGGTCATGGTCCTATGGAAAGAAAGAGCAGGTAAAAGAATATTTTTGGTTGGTAGCAAATCAGCATGAAGGAACTGCAGATGCAGATGTTGTAGAGGTTATTGCACAGGATGCTCTTGGAGGTTTCTTGGATAAAGTTAAATCTTGGATAATAGATTTTTTTGCCTCTTTCCATGTAGCCCCAGGGAGAGGAGCTGGTGAGCCTTGTCAGATTATTAGAAAAGGTGAAGTGAAGCTGAAATTGCAGGTGGCCAACACATGGGTGTTGAAGGAGGTCATGCAGGTCCCAGGTTTGGAGATGTGGCTAATTTATTTAGAAAAGTTGGGTGATGAGAGATGCATAAGAACTCTCACAATGGATGCACTTGAATTAGCTGGTGGTAAGAAAACAAGTATTCTTTATCTACTTGTTTATATTACTAATTCTTCTTCTTTTGCGAAGACATGGCTTTGTAGGCTTGGTCACATGAGCAAGAAGGAGATGCATGTTCTTAAGAGGAAGACTCATATATTTGATAGGCTTAAGAATTGGAAAGCCTTGGTGTCTATGGAGGAGATGGTGGATAGAGACCAGTGGATGGGGCTAGATACTTCTGAGCAGGATAGCTTGGACATGGGTTTTGATTCAAAGGAGCTCGCAGGTAAAAAGTCATCACTCACAAGCGAACACAGGTACCAGCATCGGTAGGAAGACCGATGTCGACTGTAGGTAAGATCGATGTCGGTTAAGAGGACCAATGTTGGTAGCATGGGGATACTAACGTTGGTAGGGTTGGTAGTTAGGATAGGTGCAGGAACCAACGTCAGTTAGATGCAGATTGTGTGGTGACCAAGGTCAGTCACTGTAATGGATTTTGGGTGGATAATAAGCTGTCAAGGAGTCTCAAATGCCCATATGGAGGACTGAAGGTGGTAAGTAAGCCTCAAATTTGTTGTTCCTCTTCTTTATTCTAGTTGCTGACTGCAGAGCAAGAAGGATCTAGGAAACAATGGGAGCATGGCATGGAGAGATTGTAGAACCAAGTAGAGATTTGGTAGGGTTGCTAGCTGATATGAAAGCATAGAGATGAATGGATACATTAGTTGAAGAATAGAGAGAACAGACATGTGAGATGGAAGACTAGGGCATATGGTCTTGAGGAAGCTACATGACAGTGGTACAGGTTTTGATAGGGGGATGAAAAAGCATGACTTTAGTCAATGTCAGGGTAATTATTGTGGTTTGTCTTACCAAGGGGATGGTGATTTCAACATCATTCTGTTGCTATATGTGGATGGTATGTTTGCTAGCAGGTTTATACATATAAGGTTTTGTTGAGCTAAGGGTAAGATTAGTTCAGTGCTTTGCTATGAAGAATATTGAGCAGTGAAATTCTTTGGCATGGGAGACATGGGAGATCATAGGTTGATTTTGTCTCCAGTGGGAGCTAATGTGAATCAGGTGTTGGCGAGGTTCAGGATGTAGAATCGGAGCACACTAACAGCTGGACAGTTCAATGTCTAAAATCACATGAGGTCTAGTATCGACCTGAGTTTGCCCAAGAAATGGGTGTTGTCAGAGAGTGAGGAGCCAATTTAGGGAAGTGGGTTCTCAAGTTTTTGAGAGGGACCAGCAGTAGGGATTCATGCTATTCAGGGTCAGGAGTTCACTACATGGGATTGTAGGTTCAGATGTGGCAGGGTACTTAGATGACAGGAGGTACACCACAGGTTGTGTGGTGGGTTGTCTTCAGGATTGATCTTGAAGAGGAATACAAGCCAAGAAATAGATTAGATGGGGTATAGGTACAGGTACAGTGTAGCTATTTATCTCCAAGTGGGAGATTATTAGGTTGTGGAGCTAAAATCTTCACTAATACAAGTAGGGAAGGAGGTTGTGAAGGGTTGTGGAGTGTCACAAACGCCGGCATCGGTCAGGCCAACTGACGTCGGTAGGATCAGACAAGAAGGCAAATGATGTCGATCAGAAGTCAGCCAGCGTCGACAACCCCCAGGCAGACAAGGACCAATGTTGGTCACTTGTGTGGTTTAGACTGTGAATGTTACAGGGAGTTAGCTAATGAACCAAGTGTTTGCATGTCAAGAGCCAATTTTAGACTAGAAGCTGTGGATCTAATTATTATAATTAGGTGTCTAATTATTATTTGCATGAGATCTATTTAAGAGACTCATTGGTTGTATTGTAAATGTGTGCTAGTGAGTAAGAGAGAAAAATAAGCTCCTTCAGAGATAGGAGAGCAATGGTGTGTTCCTCCTAGTGCCATAGTACCAAGTGTGGGTGCTGGATTGGAGAATCAATAGGGTTCTTCATGTATGTATGATCTTGGTCATCAGGTGATCATGGCTACGATAGGAGATCTGCATGGTAAGTAAGATCATTGATTTGTAGGTATATGTGTGTGCAAGGTCAAGGTTCACAGGTGTGTAGAACTAGATTGATTTGTAGGTGTGTAAGATCAAATACGATAGCAACACAACATGGAGTAGAATCAGGTAGGATCTACTTGAAGTATGTTTGTGTACTTATGGAGTGCGTGGAGCACTTGTGGAGTGCATGGAGCATAGGTGTAAGGTGAACACCAACTCTATGTTTGAGTTGGGTGTTGGGACCTAAGAGAGAGAGCTTTAAGGGAAGATTTACTGTTTATTCCCTAGAGGTGTGGGAGCCCTAGAGGTGTGTAAGGAAGAAGAACTGTGGTAGCCTTCTTTGTTGTATTTCCTTCTGAAAGAGTTTTAATACAAGTTGTGTATTGTCTCTCATATCATGTGTTATTTCTAAATTCTAGTTGATTATGTATTCTGGTTAATTTTTGCATATTAAGTTGCTTGGTAATCAATTGTGCGCTTCTGATTATTTATCCCAACAATAAGCAAAGAGTTTTTTTTGTCAAATTCTGCCCTTTAACTTGATTGCCAACAAGTTTACTATCACCAAACATTTAAAATTATTTGACACATTCAAGGCCATGAATAAGGGATTTATATTTTGATATGTTACTAGTTCAAGATAACTAAAATATAAAATTTGAAATATACCTTTCCTTTGGGGGTGAAACTAACACTGCTCCAACACTAGCCCCAATCTTACATCTAGACCCATCAAAGAAAAGTTGCCATAAACCATTCACATCCTCACTTGATTTCATAAAATTAGGTATGAAAGTGTCCTTATCATGCATATAATATACTCCAAGACTAGATTCTTCAATACAATTTTAAGGATCATGCTCATAGTTGTCATCTTCCCACTCATCTAGGAACAAATCACAAACTCCCTCAAGGGAAGATGATAGAGATTGGTCAATATGAAATTCCACTTCATCAATGATAGCATAATTAACATTTACCACCTTAGGTGAGTAAGGTTACAAGTGATATCTATGAATATATTCTAACTCTATCTTCACTTTAGTGCCATACTTTGTCTTAAACACCATGTAGGACTAATTGGCTACCAAATATCCACTTATCTTGGATGTGAAGTCTCTTTATAAGAAAAGAGAAAAATAAGGAGGTAAATCTGCCACCACCACATCATGAGGAATTTAAAAACTAGGAAAATCATGAAGGATAAAATTCAAACCTTTAACTACCCCCAAAGTCTTGACTAGTGATCCATCCAATTGTAAAACTCCTTTAGTCATTGGCTTATACTTGAGGCCTAGATTATCTATTATACATTTGGGCATAAATAATGTGCTTGATCCAATATCTATGATGAAATTATGAACCAAAAAATCACCAACGATTTTAGATAGATAAAAATGAGGATTCTTCTCATCTTTCTTCACTTGACCATCTATATATTGAGTTTCATTGACCAAAACCACATTGTCATTTCTAGATGGGCCAGCTTGTTTATCCAATCCATGAAATTCCTTTTGGACTATATATTTCTACCATGATAATGTTATATAATCCCATAATGATATTTTCATATGAATATTCTTCATTTGGTCCACCATATTTATGTAAGGATCACTCACCTTGGGGTTCTCTTTATGAACATTGGCACCTTGTGATGTAACTTATAGAATTGGAGTTGTAGCAGTTGGCCTAAAATTTAGAATCCTCTAATTTTATCATAGTTTAGGAGATTTATTAGACCTATTTATCATAGTAGATTATTCAAGAGTCATAATAGGTCCTTGATTGGCTCTTTGAGCTTCATCAACAACCCTCCTTTTGGACCTAGTATTAGAGGTAACACTAGTATTTTGATTGTTTATATTACCCACATAATTAATGACAAAAAAATCACCCTTGAAATGATTTATTAGGGTAGTATAAATATATATTTTTCCATTTTCTATCCCACCTTATATGGATCCTTCAAAATTTGAAGATTGAAAAGATCGGCTGCCTTGCATTACCATGCCTTGATTGTGCATTTCATTTGCATAAGTCACTTGTTCTTGACCATGTTTGAAAGATGGATAGTTGGGATGTTCTTGGAAAAAGTTGTTTTGAGTGGGGACAAAGTATTTAGAGGATGAGGTAGCATTAGGATTATATGTTTGATAAGGCTTGACATGGTTGATTTGGCCTTGTCCTTGTGCATTATTTTGAAAGGGAGGTTTATTAGTTTGTCCAAACTAGTTATAAGGCGTATATGCTTTATAAACTTTAGCTTGTTGCATCTTGAGAGTGACCAATTCATTAATAACACTTTGGAGAAAAATTTTGACTTCATTAATTTCATTGGTATGGGCAATGGCAAATTTTTCTTGACCAAGCAAAGGGGCTAAAGTGGGAAATGCACCTTCACTAGAAGAATGTAAATTAGGGAATAGTAGCATTGGAGGCCTAGGAGCTATATTTCCTACTTGGAAAAGATAATTCTTAGAATTAATGGTTGTTTCATAGGTATTAAGCAATGTATTTCCACCCATATATTGAATCATCATGGCAATGTCACTATTAAATACTTTTAGGTAGTACACAAATTCATAGTTTGGAGTAGGTCTCACAAGAGTTGGGATCCTATCCCATGTTTTTTGAAATCTCACATTAAAATCCTACATAAACTCATGTGGTTCCCTCTTCATTATGGTCAATTTTTTAGCTAAGGATAGGTGATCACTCTTTTCCCCAAACCTATTAGTCAATAAATCCCCCCAACTCATCCCATGATCCAATATAATTTATGGGTAGAGTCCCATACCAATCCAAAACTTTTCATTTGAAAAATAATGCCAAAAACCTAATAGCTAAATTTTATTAAGTGATGTTGTGAATATTAAAAAAGTTTGATATATTCCTAATGTGCTCAATGGTAGTAATAGGACCATACCCACTAAAATAGGGGACACTTTTGAGGGTTGATCCTGGGATTTGATCATATTGGGAAAGATGCAAGGGAAATGCCCTAGTGAAAGGCATAAATGGTTATCTTATAACCATCTTATAATGATCACTATAGATATTAGGAATGGAATGTAACACAAACTTAGAATATTTAAAAACAAAATATATTTTTTAAGGATGAGTGTTTAAAAACCTAAACCTTTTGGTGGAATATGGATGTAGTTGTACAAACTTGAAAGATTTCCCTTTATCAGTAGATCTAGTTGTCACCTTTGGCATGGAAAATAATATTGATCATCAACCAAAGACTTAAATTATTCAATGAAGTCTCTAGGTACTGAATTTAGATTATTATTTCATCTTCAACTATGCCAAGATAAATACCAACCTTAAATAATACTGTAGGACTTGAAATCCCATTGGGCATGCCAAAAACTATTAACACTTGGATTTGAAACCTTGAATAGATGCTCAAATCTACTCATCTAAGTGGAAAAATGGCTTCATCTCTCTAGTTGTGGGTAAAATTTTGTTGAGATGAATCTCTAGATAAGGAGATATCTCCCCTTGATGAACCTCTAAATCTCTCTCTAATCTATCAATTTGTGTATGAGAAGGGTTCAGAAAAAAAACTAAGTAAATAAAAATATGATGCATCAATGTTTATCTCCTCCTATTTTATTGATAATACACTACTTAAATACCAACACAACTTTTCTCACACAAAACTCATAACTCCTTATGTGTTGTCACATCAGTGTTTCACATGTTAGATTCAAGAAGCCACTCGACATTTAGGAGAGAAATGGTTGATTGCAAGAAGGAATATATTCATAGAATACTTCTAAAATTTCTATAAAATTAGAAAATAATACTAACAAGGACCTATAATGACACTCTTTTTGCACATTGGTAGACCATCAAGAGTACAAGCTAGAAAAGATAATCTTTCACTAGACTAGACCAACAAGATTCAAGTCATCACTTTATAGTACACCATGTGAGTGGAAAATTAATTGTATTATTTCTTATAGAGTATTTTTAGTACAAATTTGGCTAGATTTTTCCTAATAACCATTATATTCTACTCAAATGAGCCAAGAGAATGCATATTTATATCTTTCAGAGGTAGAACAAGAAAATGAAGTCCAAGGGTCACTTGGACATGTGTCATCTTGAGAGAAAGAGTTACATTTGCATGTGAGAGAGGTGGAAGAGATATGCCATGTCACAAATGAATTAGTTAAAAATGAATAAGTTACAGCTAAACCAAATGCCTCAATTATAATTGAATCAGCTATAGTTGAATAAGTTACAATTAAACCAAATGCCTAAGTTATAATTGAATCAGCTACAGTTGAATAAATTACAACAAAACCAAATTCCTTAGTTAAAATCTTCATTTTTTACCTTTATAATTACCTTTAGGTTCCCATCGATCCTTTTGACACTAATTATTATTTTTCATAGTTTGGAATTGACTTTTTATGGGCTGCCACCCCCCTTATTCCTTCAAAACATTTTCCTCAGAGTCACTATTTTTATTTGCTTGGGATGCACTATTTAAATACCAATGGCTATCCCATGACCTTGAATTTGATGTATGTGGACCTATCATGAATTCAATCAAGATATTTTCCTTAGACTCTTTTCTTAGACAATCTTCCATGGACTTATCTTCTTTTTGGTTCTTTCCCCATGGATACTCTTTTTTGCCACTTTTCCCAAAAGAAATCCTTTGAGATTTTGCTTTTGACCATTTTTTAAGATAATTTTCCCAAAACAAATTCTTTGTCTCCTTTTTTTCATTAATTTCTTTGGGCTATGAAATGACCTTTTGGCTTTTGAAAATGGATCATTTAGTTCTTTGAAATTTTCCTTTGAGATTATTTGAAGTGGACCTTCAGAACTCTGAAATGACCCTTCAAAAATTTATTTGGCACCTTTCAGCCTTCTTGCAAATGTTCTTAAACAAAATGGAGTGATTTTTAGAAAAATGAAAGTGTCCTTTGAAAAATTTGTTTCAGACAAAATGTCTAAAACAATTCCTTTGAAAAATCTAAAAATTTCCCTTTGAAAAATCTTAAAATAGCCCTTTAAAAAAGTTACAAATGCCTTTAGGAAAACTAAATTTCCCTTCAAAAAATTTCTAAATGGTCCTTTCATAAAAGTTGTGCCTTTTCTATAAAATTGTTTCAAACAATATGTCCAAAATAATTCCTTTAGAAAGATTGAATTGGACCATTTCTTGAAAGAAATATACCCTTCAAAAAAATTATTTTGGACAAAATGTCTGAAATAATTCCCAACACTTAAACAAAAAACCTAAAGAGAAAACCTCTAAAAGAATGAAAACTTAGTTAAAAAACAAATTACCCAAAATGATTACTATGCAAAGGCTTAGCAAAATACCAAAACCAAACTTTCCAAAAGAATTAGACTTGTACATTTATTATGGGATTGTATAGAACACTTCTTTTGAATGAAACTTGCATACTGGACATAGCCAAAGGTATAGACTTAGGTGGATTTTTTTCAAATAGGGGTGCCCAATTTTGGCCTAAAGGGATAAAATTTGGTCAATATTTGTCACTCAATTAACAACTATAGTTTTATCCACATCAATGAGCATGCAAGTTACACCTCCTAGTGCAACCATGTCATAGATAGATTTTGATATTAGTGCATGTTATAATTCTAACATGATTTTATCTTTGGAAGATATTATTTTTTAGAATTGTTTTGGAAAAATAATATTTATAATCACATGTAAACAAACATGCCATGTATAAGTTTTTTACACCTAGTTATAATTTTGGAGATGTAAATTTAGATTTTGCTTAAATGGTGAGGCATACCCATCCCAAGGCTATATATGTTTGTATCCTCCTACTCTCAAAAGGAGGATAATTTTGGATATTAATACTAATAATAAATTTTATGGATTTTTCTACAATTGGTCTTGATATGCAAATATTATTCTTCTCCAAATCTATGAATCTTTAAATAAGTTCCATCAAACTAGTATCTTAATCTTTTGATTGTGCATGAGTATTATTTTTAATATACTTATTAATATTTTGATATTAATAATTTTATTTAATTTTGTGTAATATTCATAATCTCTATTTATATTTTTGAAATTAGATAGAAAAAGCAATATGATTGCATATGAACACTAGATCTAGATGTGAGACAAATAACAAAGACATTAAACATGAAATAATGCAAGCAAAGTTGAAGATACCATAACATAGATATACTATGGGAAAACATCATGAAGAGGTGAAAAACCCACAAATATTTTTAAATAATTTTAGAAATGAAATGTACCCAATATAATCTTTCTCTTCTCTCTTTTTTTCATTGCATCTTATAGTATAAACTCTTTATTATATAGGCAAGGTAATCTACTTATTATAAATGACCTTTTCCAAACACCACATTAATGGGTCCAACCTCTCCAAAGGTCATTTAATATATTTTATTATTTATTTACATGAGGATAAACTCATGATAAATAATAAAATATATAGTTATTTATCCAATCTAATTTAATGTATTAAAGGTACATAAATAACAACACTTAACCATTAATTGTTCCAATACTCCAACTTAATGTTAAGTGGGGATACATTGTGACTTATATGAGGTAAAAACATAATGAAAATACACTCCATGATCCATCCACATGATGATTTTTTGGAGGTAATAATTTAAGGAAACATTCATCATCATGCCATAGTCACCTTTAAAGGAATTATGCTATGTAAACATAGTCACCTAAAGGTATTTCACTATTTAACTATAGACACCAGAAGGTATTACACTATGTAACCATAATCACATAGTCACTTTTAAGGTAATTACACTATACAAATATAATTACCAAAATATATTACACTATGTAACCATAATCACATAGTCACCTTTAAAGGAATTAAACTATACAACCATAGAGACCTAAAGATTTTTCACTATGTCCCCATAGGAACCTTTAAAATAATTAAAATATATTATTATAAACCACTTAAAGTGAGTTTAGGCTAGTGTGATAGTGAGACTACATCCCACAGTGAGAATACATCCCATAATTTTTCATGAATAGTCAACCAAACATATTGGAGTCTTTTATAACATAAAGACATCCATGCTATTATGTGTTGGGTACAATGTAGAATTATATATTAAGTTTACAAAAATCAAATAAAGTGATATATTATAATTCTTTACAATGAGAAGTATAGAGAGATATAAGGAAACACATTATCCATATGAATTTTAAGAAGTCAATATTGAATGGCAAATTTGATAAGTCAATATTGAATGAACTTAAATAGGATATAGTTTGTTGGTGATACATTGAATTTTTCACCAAATCTATAAAACTTTGACTATCACCAATAACATTGGTACAATGAGGAACTTTCACATGATGTTTTTCTATCATCCTTCATAGCCACAAGGCTTCTTTAGCAACTTCTACATGAAGTGCTTCAATTGATACCACCTACATGAAACATAAATACATATACAAAAATAGATTTATCATAGTATTTTTAGCATCATAATAACCAAATAAATCATCATAATCAAAGTAAAAATAATATAAACTAATGTTTACAATTCATTTTATATACTAAAGTATTCACTTTGCTAATTTCCAATGATCCAAGCATGGATCTTGCATGAATCTAGAGGAAACACCCACATATTATGAAATATATATCCCATTAATGATTATATAAATCAAAATATCAACAAGATATTTGTAAATAGGGGTTAGCTTTATTGTACATAGTTTTTGGATCTAACTTTTACACAACTTTCAATAGCTGTATATGTAAGCTTTTAATCAAGTATGTTAAATTTAACAAGCAAGTTATATGATGAACTTATAATAAATTAACTAATAATTTGATACTAAGTTAACAAAAAATTACATATCTTATTATGAATAATTCATATTATAATTTGAGTAATGAATATTTTTTTCTTTTTTTGTAAAGTCGATACTACAAGTTTGCATTTTATACTAAATAAAAAAATGTTTAGAAAGCAAAATTGTTAACATGTTTTATAATTGATTTTGAAATTAGAAACACATATTCTAGTGATTAAAAAACATTATCCATTTTAGTTGATTTCAAAGCATTTTAAAATCATAAATAATTTCAAAAGGGTGAAAGTTGTAAGTGTCACAAAAGTCATCACAAGTGTCATAAATAGTGTTAAAATTGAATTATTTAAACAAATTGTCATAAAATCAATAGTATAAGTTTTAAAATCAAATAAAATACAATCTAAATTTGTCTTTAAGGTTTAAAAAAATAAACATTGACTGGTCACATGACCATCTTAGATAAATAATATGATAAGTTAAGGGTGTCGAAAGTGTTACAAGCTTCACATGTGAGATTTTTCATGACTAATAACCAAACTTTTTAAATAATTATTTTTAAATAAAATAATTATTTTTTATAAAAAAAATATATTCGAATTGATATTTTATTTAAGGACCTTGGATCTATAAGTATTTTCTAAAAAAACACTAGTAAACTTCCCTTTGTCTAATACAAGACTTCACATGCAATCTACATGATTTAAAACTTATTTAATTAATTATATATTTTTTTAAATCAAAGTATTAAATGCATGTAAATAAAATATCTCATCAATGTATAAATAAAAAATTTAATTTTTTTAAATCATTTTGTAAAATGCAAGTCAACAAACTTGGGCCCACCATGTGCTTGCATGGAAAATTGGCTAATTTTTAAATCAAATATTTAATAAATACTTTATTTAAAAACTATTAATAACCATTAAAAATATGTATAAACACACATAAAGGAGAGGAATGGTGTAGGTGGAGGATATGAAAGCATAGAATGAGTTTTTAGTAACTATTTTTAAAGATTTAAAACATGAAACCACCTTGGAAATGCCTTTTGAAGCATCCATGACAACCAGATCTGAGCTTTTATGATTAGAAATTGATTTTTTAATATTTTTATTTCTATTATGGCATACTATAGTTCCTAGATAGAACTAAAAAATTCAAAGGAGCATGAAATGACCATATTAAGGTCTAAAACTTTGGAAATCTCTTTAAATCTCAAAATTAAGTGGTTAGGGCCTTCATAGATAAAAAAATTGACAATACATTTTTTTTTCATCCATGGGCAATACTAGGACATACATGGATGTCAAAGGAGGATAATAAAAAATTAAAAACTTAGACATTAGTTTACAGGGTTTGGAAGGCTTTGAAACTAATAATACACCCTTTAAGGACCAAAACTAGTGAGCAAAGGATATCAACAATTATTTTATATTAAAATTTCATCAAATAGGTCATACAAGTAGATATTATGGTCAACTAGGAGGCTAGTTTGATAAAAAAACAAAGTGAGGCACCAAATAGATTCTTGGAAGGCAATTTATAGGTTAAAGGAGTGAATATTTCACCTTTCAAAAACTAAATGAGCAAAGAAATTTCAAATCTTAATTTTTATTCAAAATTTTCACTTTCCAAAGTTATACATAGGCTATACAAATACAACTATGGGCTGATTTTCTCATTTGTTGGTTCTATTGATGCTTGTAAGTGCCTTTATGTGCTAGATTTGCAAATATAGAGCTTAAAAAAAAACTTTCATATTGATGATGATTATAAAATGGAAATTTTTAATATTTTTAATACTCAATGAAGCATTTTTAACCCATTTTTAATACTCTTAGTTAGATTTTTGACATGGAAATGAGCTTGAAATATGATAAAATTCTCAGATCATAAATGTATGGGCTCTATGAGGAGAAATAAATGAAATAACTTACTTTCACTAAAGAGGAAGCTTAAAATTATTTCATGAACATATCATGGCTTGAGAAATGGATGAATCTAGGCTTGAACACAAGTTCAAACTCTAACCTATGATCTTACCACTTGATCATGCATCAATAGGCTCTAATACCATGATAAAATAAGCAATATGATTTCATATGAACACCAGATCTATATGTGAGACCAATAGCAAATATATTCACCATGAAATGATGAGATCAAAGTTGAACACACCATAACACAAATATACCATGGGAAAACCTCATGAAGATGTAAAATATCCATCAAGATTATTCATTATTTGAGAAAGAAAATGTACCCAATACAAGTGTTCTCTTCTCTTTTTTTTCATTACATCTTACAATATAAACTCTTTATTATATAGGCAAGGTAATCTACCCATTGTAAATGACCTTTTCCAACCACCACATAAATGGGTCCAACATCTCCAAAGGTCATTTAATATATTTTATTATTTATTTACATGATTAAAAAGTAATGATAAATAATAAAATATATTATTATTTAATTAATGTAATTTAATATATTAAGGGTACATAAATAACACCACTTAACCATTAATTATTCGAATACAATTATAATCTAACAAAGGCATCAACCTTTGATTAGATATGGTAAAATTTATTGTATTATTTTTTCCTTGGACTCTTAACTATGTTTTATTGTTTGTATGATTACAATATATTAAATTAGACATTGGTTCCTAAGTGCTTATCCAAATATTAGTTCAATAACTATTTTATAAATATTTTATATTTTTTGATCCATAGACTTCCTTTCTTACCCTACCTTTCCCTCATTTAGTGTTTATTTTGGTTAGGCCCACCTTAGGTTAGATCCATAATCAATCCATCCATCTCAATTATATCTATATTCAGATCATATCTAAAACATCCAAGGTAAATAACTTATCAAATCACTACTATTACACCAATAGGTTGTTTACAAAACCCAATACCCTATAACTCATGCCTTGAAGTGAATTTATTTTCACTGATACTAAAATTTTATAGCTACTTCTTAAGGTTCCCTAGTGTGCATAAATTCCACATCAATAGGAATTTATCTAGTGATAGAAAGAATTCCCCTTTTTCTTTTCTTGAAAGAGATCACTTGAGTTGCACTAGATATACTCAAAATAGTAACAAGGTCAACCTTAAACATTAACTTTATATACCCACCTTTAGAAATAAATAGAAAATTTAGGTTAGGTAAAGGTATCTAAAGAGGACCATAAGCTCAATAATACTCTCCAAATATATGATATTATCTTCCACTACACCCAATGGCCTAAACTTGTTTGTTAGATTCTATTATTATCATCCTTAGAGATGTGCATGATCTACCTAGAAACCCTAAAAAGTATCTTCCTTATTTTTCTCCCTCAAGAGGTAGGACCTCTAAAGAACACATAAAGTATTTTAAGACTACTTGGGGAATACTAAAATTAACCCACAAAAACATAGCATGAATTCTCTTTCCATTTAGATTTCAAGATGTTACCTATGATTGGTTACTCAATATCCCTTAATGTTCATTTACGTATTGGGATCAATGTCAAAACATATTTTTGGCATAGTTTGGACAAGTCACCAATGTAATTATTATATACTAACACTTTTCAAGAATTAGGAGAGAGTTGAGTGAACCAATTTGAGTCTTTAATGACATATTATATAAAATTTAAAACTAACTTATAGATACACATAAGCCTCCTAAGTGTTAGCCATGATATGTATAAGAATGACCTAGACCCTATGAATTATATCTTTATTAATAGAGAAATTAATTTGATACACTACCTTTGGTCTATGTTGAAGCTATTTACATTGATAAATGATTTAATCCTTGGTTATAAACACCTAATCTATGTCTTATTTTTCAAGCCCTCAACTGGATTCTAAATGCCAATGAGAACATTATGGCTTGAACATAGAACCAATGATACAGTCAATTACATTTGGCCCATTGTCCACTTAACCAACATATTATATTCCTAAAAAGTTCTATGTTTACATCCAAAAAATATAATTTGAACCAATATTTAATACTAGTTAATAATACTACTATGTAGGGTATTGCTACGAATTCTACAAAAGTCAAATTAGATGCCATATAATGCATGGTGTAGAAATTAAGAAATGAATTATTGAGCATTTGGAAGTGAATAGGAAACAACATGGAATAGAGTTAAAATAATAAATTTTCATTTTAGAGGTACAACAAGCCTTTTAATAGACTTGGAAATAATGCAAAGGAATAACCACATAATAAGATGCCAAAAATAAACATCTTAGAAGTAACACTTCCTAATTGGTACTAAGTTCACAACATAAAAAATGTGGAGAGATAAATAAAGTAATATTTTACACCACTTTTTATATATTTATAAAGAGATGGAAATATAGGTAATGTTTTCAAATTAGCTAGAGTTGCCTTCTTTCAGTACTCTAGGTCATCCCAACATAGCAATGGTATTTGATACATATTACTTTTCATTCCTAGTGGAGGAAGATAACGAACCTAAGGAGAACACAAATGAGATCCATTCTTCCCAAAAATTATATAGTAGAAATTACAATTTTAGGAATAATAATCCCACTACTAACCCCACACCCCTAAACAATAGTACTACTATTCCTCAAGATCCCAAGGCTAACAAAAATCTACCCCCTCAAAAAAGGAATAATTAGTTAGAAACTTTAAAGCCATGGAATAAATAAGGGTACAATATTGTTGAGGATATGAATAATACAAATGATAATATTAGTATTCATGAGTTATCCTAAATCACTAAAAAAATAGATTTTCTACTCAAATCCTTGATTAATAGATCATTTACTAAAAAATAAAAAACTATACATGCAAACATGGTTATTTATAAATACAATCATGAGGTAACACATTTCTTATTAATATTTAGGGTGTTTATAAAGAATGTACATATTTTTTTGGTTTAGTTATGTGCCTCAACAAATATGATTCCTACTATAGACATCAAAAATCCATACATGATGGCTCTAAATGTTGAAATACCTCTAGATGCTCACCTTAGTCAACTTCACCCACTAGCCCACATTTAACATCAATCATTCACCTTTAACCTTTAACCCAACCTAACCTTTTTAAATCCACATATCTAACCCAAATTTAACCTTTCTACCTTGGCCCTATCAACCATCGAGTGTCACCTTGACCATCAATGATCACCCTGACCATTAATAATCACCCTGACCATCGATAATCACCTTGACCATAAATGGTTAGCCTAACTATCAATTATTATCCTAACCATCAAAATTTATCCTAACCATCAATGGCTAGGTCCTCACCTCTTGAAATAATATAACTCATGATGTGTAAGCTAACATAACACAATTTAATATGGTTACCTTATCCATTATCTATGCATCATGAAGCATAAGATAAGTATCAACCAAACCTCCTATGGAACCTTCTACCTCCATCTCTCTTTTCTCATAAAATGAGTGGAGTAGGAGGTGAAAATGGATGGATAATCAATGATCTTATAATTTTTCATCAGCATTTTATTTTGTAGGTCTTTTTTCTAACTAACTAGCTCACATAAAAGAGACCTAACACTCTGCCAAAATTGTTTTGCAACCATTGGCACCATTACTCTCCCAAAATTCCTCCAAGATTCATTAACATCTTCAACCAAATTCAACAACCAAATATAAGTATTTATTTTCATGTATTCATTTTGATACCTCTACCTAAACTAGACCACTTCCAATCTACTACCTTTGACCTCTAGAGCCATTAACTAAACCCTGATAACCTAATGTTCAATATCCTCAAACCTCTAACCTACAAACCAAACCTTAACCTAAACCATACCTATCAGTGGTAACCATTCATGGTCACCTTGAGTACTGATGATCACCTCAATTGCTGATGGTCACCTCAATCATCAATGGTCACCTCAACCAATAATGGTCACCTTGACCACTGATAGTCACTGTGTGAATTTTTTTGACCAAAAAATAACAACTTATCAACCAACCACCAATCTCAACAAAAACTCTATTTTCTAGGCCCTTGTCACCTCATAAACCAAAAATTGTAACCTAACCTAAACTAAACATGTCTTTAATGATTTAACATTCACCTAAATGTTATTTTATTATAACTAGCATTTCATTTGTAAAGGATTTATTTATTTAGATCTAGTACTTTTATGTTATGCAACCCTCTTTTTTTAACATTAAATTGTATCAAAAGGTGGATTGATAGCCTCTAATATGGCTCATGCTTCTTGGATATATATTTCTAGGAAATCCACCCATCTACCTAACTAACCAACCCTTTTAAAGTTCTATCTTATTACATGTCATCTTCTCAAGCTAAAGAAGAGTATCTACAATCATCTAGATTGTGGAGTGCACACCATATCTAGGTTCTACTAACATATACCCCTTTTTTCATTTTAATTTTCTTCTATAAATAGATAAAATCAAAATTATAGTAAAACATTGTGTCATGCCCAATGGGACCAACCAACCTTTTCCACTTACCCATGTAGAACCAACCAACCAACCTCTTCCACCTACCCATGTGGAACCAACCAACAAACTGACCACTTCCACTTACCCATGTGTAACTAGCCAATTAACCTCTTCCACTTACCCATGTGGAACCAACCACCTGACCTCTTCCACTTACCCATGTGGAACTAACCAACCAACCTTTTATACTCACCCATGAGGAACCAACCAACCTATCTTTTCCACTCATCCATATGGAACCATCCTATGAAATTTTTTCACTCACCCCTGTGGAACTAACCAACCAACCTTTTCCACTCACCCATGTGAAAACCAACTAACCTATCTCTTATACTTACCAATTTTTTGAAACCTACCATCAACCCTACCTTACCTATCATCAAACTTACCTAATCTATCATCAACCCAACCTTACCCACCACCAACTCAACCTTACTAACTATCAATCCAAATAAAAACCAACCCATCAAATCAAACAAACCTTTCCAACATACCCTTACCTCACCCAAGCTCCCTCTTTGGGATAATCAAACACTATTATCTAAATTACCTTTATTTTAGGATAGTGTTGTCAAACCTACCCTAACCTACCAAAATCAGGCCCAACAACATTTTCCTAGCATTGGTACAATAGAGGAAATCCTAGTTGAACCACCACCTACAAACTTGACCTACTAGCCATGAATAACTAATAAATAACAACCCTTTGGAAGATCGATGAAGTCATCCTCACCCCTCCTAAACCCTCTTATTAATCAACACCTCACCTTGGGATCATTTTATATCTTTGACCATCCATGGAAATAATGAACTAGGGGAACTTTCCCTCTATAAATATTTGACCATTTATCAATCCAAACCATAACTTAATAATTAACCAAACTAACCCTTGGCATTTTTGCATCAACCTATCAACTAACCAACCTTAAACTATTGGATATTACCTTTCTCCTTCACCAAACCAAGTGGTATAAAAAATTAGGTAAACCCATTTGGACACCATCCAACCTATTTTGGAGTCACCCTCTCCCATAACCATTAGAGATTAATTTTCTCCACCTTACAAACCCAACCAACCATTTGTGCCTTCTTAGGATCACATCCTACCTTGGATACCTAATCACTCACCAACCAACCACCTTAACTTAACTATGAAACCATTCAAGATTACCCTTCTCTACCAACCTATTTTAGAGTCACCTTCTCCCCAACCTTTAGATAGTACCTTCTCCATTAACATAAACTAAACTAATTAGTATACCAAATTGTGGCAACCCATTTGGACACCACCAAACCTATTTTGGAGTCACCTTCTCCCCCAACCTTTTTAGAGTACCTTCTCCATCAACCCAACCTAAATCAAGTAGTATACCAAATTGGGTTAACCCATTTAGACACTGCCCAACCTATTTGGGAGTCACCTTCTCCCCTAACCTTTGTAGAGTACCTTCTCAATCAACCCAATATGAACCAAGTGGCATAGAAAATTTGGGAAACCCATTCGAAAACCACACAAACTATTTGGGAGTCACCTTCTCCCCTAACCATTAGAAATTTCTCTTCTTTACAAAACTATTACCTAACCAACCTCACCTTTTTTCAATCCAAATATTTTCCACATCTAATCAAGTGTTAAAAATTAATTTGGGGACATCTACTCTCTTTATTGGTGTCAACCATTTACACAAGAATGGATCAAGGGCATATTAGAACCTCAAACTCCTCAAATGAATTTATATTTATATGCCTGTTATTTGGTTAAACCATGTTCTTTGTCATCTTGTGTCTAACTTAAGATCATCCCTTATTTTTAATCACCTTCTTCTCTTTATCTTTAAGAACACATTGGTTAAAATAGGATCATGTGATTATCCATCAAAAACTTAGCATAATCCTAAGCATTGATACCATGACTCTACCCATGACATAATCCTCATGTTACTTTACAACCTTTTTAGGATGGATTCCCATGGTAGTTGTCACTTAAACTACCTCTTTTACCCATCATCAACCTCCTTATGCTATTGATTTTCCTCCATAAATGAAAACCTTAGGTGTATATAAATAGTCAATGTCTAAACTATCATATAAAAAATTTAAGATGTCAAAATATAACTTAGGTCAATACCTATAGAATGTAAACTACTCTCTTGAAGGATAATTTTCCAAAAACTAAATTTATTAAAAAGGTAGACTATTCCCTTGAAGGACAACTATCAAACATGAACAAATCCAAACTTAAACCACTCCATTGCAATATGACTAAGTCAACTTTGTCAAAAGAAATTATTTAAATCTTCTCACATCAATTAGCTTCACAAACCTATCAAATAGATCAATAATATACCCTATATCAAAATAAAAAACAAGCAATCCTAGGAAATATATAATTATCTTTCACAATAGCATCAGTAGACTTCTTGTATCGATCAATCTACACCTAGCATATGACATGGAATTGTCTATCAAGGTTCTTATGTTAGCTATAAAAGGGGAAATATATTCCCATAATAAGGTTACCCTACCTATCACCCACTACATATCCTCCATATCCCCTTTTGTCCTCTACAAATCAAAGGAGTTTTAATCTTACTTGCCACTATGTGATCAAGCTACCTTTTTTTAACCATCAAACTAAAAACAAAGTAAAAGTATGATAGGGGATTATGTTCATATGCCCACCCATCTTGCCATCATGATCTTTATCAATTAGAGTATTTAGCCTCTTCCTTATACTTTCATGACCACTTAGGAAGACATCTCCTCCCCCTTCTGAGTCATTAAAGCCAACCCATCAAACTATCCAATCAACTAACTTATTTGAGAGTCACCTTCTCCACCAACCAATTAACCAAACCATCAAAACATGGAGATCACCTTCTCCACCAAAGAAAACCTAACCATTAGAGATTACCCTTCTCCAACCTACCTTTAACTTAACCATGAACCATTAGAGAGTACCTTCTCCATCAACTCCAACCATTGGAGATTACCCTTCTTCCCAACCAAACCAAGTGGTACATCAAAATGGGGAAACCTGTTAGGGTGTGGAGCTAAAAGATACACCTTAAGGCAAATAGGAGGGTTTCCAGTGTACGTAGTCACCGGCATCGGTAGGCCACACCGACGTCGGTCAGGGGACGCAGAAGGGAAATCGGCATCGGTAGAAGATTGGCCGGCGTCAGTCACCTCCAGGAGGGCAGGGACCGACGTCGGTCACCTGTAGCAGTCTGAACTGCTGTTGACAAATAGTCAGTTAAGTGATTGCAGAGTTTGCAAGTTAAAGGCTTGTTCGAAGTCTTGAGCCACAAGTCTAATCAGTGTATGCATGAGATCTATATAATAGACTCATGGGCTGTATTGTTAAGTGGAGAATTTGGAGAAGAGCTATGTGAAGCTTGGAGAGTTCTTCCCATGGTGGAATCAAGTAGGATTCCCCATGTATGGATAAGTAAGATCAGGTTTGATATGCAGGGGTGTATGGATGTGAGGGTCAGAAAGGAGATCAACGGGGTAGCTAGATCCAAGGTGACAACAATACATCAGCAGGATCATGGAGAGATCTACTTGGAGTATGGTTGTGTACTCAATTATACAGATGTGCAATGAGGTGAACAACAACTTGTGTTAGCTATGTGTTGTGACCTTTGAGAGAAGATTACTCTGGAGGGAAGTTTACTGTAAGCCCACGAAGTGGAAGAAAGAGTGCCACCTCTTTGTTGTAAATTCCTTTGTAATGAGTTGAATACAATTGTGTGTTGCCTCTCATATTCTGTGTGCTTTCTCATTGATAGTTATTTGTTCTTCTAGATTCCACATGTTTAGTTGCTTATACATTGGTAATCATGTGTGATCTTAAATCTGGCAAGTTGTGTCAGAGCTTTGGGGAGTTTCGGTCCTATCAATTGGTATCGGAGCGAGGTTGGACGTTCTCAGAGTGAGCTTGACTAACAGATGTCCCAGATTTGTTAAGTGGTTGTTGATTATAGGTTACTCATAGGGGTTGCTATTTGAGTGGGAGTATAGCAAGGCAGAAGATGGTACGATGAGAATGAAGAAATCAGGCACAGGATTAACACCACAAGGAGTGTGGTGGGTTGTCTTCGAGTGGGAGCTTGAAGAGGAATACAAGCCAAGATGCAGATTGGATAGAGTACTGGTTTTGGGTATAGGTGTAGCTCTTTATCTCCAAGTGGGAGATTGTTAGGGTGTGGAGCTAAAAGCTACACCTTAAGGCAAATAGGAGGGTTTTTGGCATTTGCAGTCACCAGCATCGATAGGCCACACCGATGTCGGTCAGGGGACGCAGAAGGGAAATCAGCATCGGCAGATGATCAGCCAGCGTCGGTCACCTCCAGGAGGGCAGGGACCGATGTCGGTCACCTGTAGCGGTCTGAACTGCTATTGATGAACAGTTAGTTAAGTGAACACGGAGTTTGCATGTTAAAGGCTTGTTCGAAGTCTTGAGCCGCAAGTCTAATCAGTGTATGCATGAGATCTATATAATAGACTCATGGGCTATATTGTTAAGTGGAGAATTTGGAGAAGAGCTATGTGAAGCTTGGAGAGTTCTTCCCATGGTGGAATCAAGTAGGATTCCCCATGTAGGTATAAGTAAGATCAGGTTTGATATGCAGGGATGTATCAATGCGAGGGTCAGAAAGGAGATCAGTGGGGGAGCTAGATCCAAGGTGACAGCAATACATGAGCAGGATCATGGAGAGATCTACTTGGAGTACGGTTGTGTACTTGATTATATAGATGTGCAATGAGGTGAACAACAGCTTGTGTTAGCTATGTGTTGTGACCTATGAGAGAAGATTACTCTGGAGGGAAGTTTACTGTAAACCCATGAAGTGGAAGAAAGAGTGCCACCTCTTTGTTGTAAATTCCTTTGTAATGAGTTGAATACAATTGTGTGTTGCCTCTCATATTCTGTGTGCTTTCTCATTGATAGTTATTTGTTCTTCTGGATTCTACATGTTTAGTTGCTTATACATTGGTAATCATGTGTGCTCTTAAATCTGACAAGTTGTGTCAGAGCTTTGGGGAGTTTCGGTCCTATCAAAACCCATTTAAACTACACTAACCAACCTTTAGAAAAACACCTATTCTCTACACACCAACCATTACCATTGGAGAACACCCTCTCTAACCAACCATATGACCATTTACACCTCAAAATTAGCCATTTTTTACCCAAGCTATTCACATATTTTGTGATGAAGTTACCTTGGTCCTTTTAACCACACCAATTACCTTACCATGTTAAACATTTGAATTTACACCACCTCATGCATAACCAACCATTTTATGTCTTCTCAAGATCACTTCCTACCTTGGATACCTATGAGACATTGACCTTGTCTAGGTGAATTATAGAGTAACCCAATCAACTATGCCTAATGCTGGGGCTTGTTTACCCTATCACTTGTCTTTCTGGAGTTAAAATTATTTTAACCAACATTGGAAATTTAGTCTATGCATGTAATTAAATATCACACTTAGCCTCATTTTGTGTGCATTTTTATGCCTTAATGCCCAACCTCACCTATCACCCTTGTCACCTACCTTCCCATCCATTTAACCACTCATCAAAAGTGGACCCAATTCTATTTCACCTCATCAACTCCTAGTTTGAGGAGGATCACCTCCTCTCATACTCAAGGAAACCAAACCTTTGACCCATAATCCATTTTTTTGGGTAGTTTATTGATATAAACTACATAACAAAAAGGGGAGAAAAGTAGACACCAAAAATCTACACATGATGGTTTCAAATGTTGAAATAGCCTTGGATGCCCACCTTGGCCAACTTCACCCACTAACCCACCTTTAACCTAAACCATTCACATTTGACCTTTAACCCAACCTAGCCTTTTAAACAAACCTAGCAAACCCAACCTTAACCTTTCTACCTTAGCCTTATCAATCATCAAGGATCACCCTAACCATCGATGATCACTCTGACCATTAATGATCACCCTAACTATTGATGGTTAGCTTGACTATTGATTGTTAACCTAACCATCAACAATTAGGTACTCACCTCCTAAATGAATATAACTCATGATGTGAAAGATAACATGACATAATTTAACATGGTTGTCTTATCTATTATTTACACATCAAATAACCATCAGCCAAACCTCCTATGGAACCTTCTACCTCCATCTCCTTTATCTATAAAAAGAGGGGAGTAGGAGGTAAAAATTGATGGATAATGAATGATCTTAGACTTCTTCATCAATATTTTCTTTTACAGGTCTTGCTTCAAGCCAACCAACTAGTAGAAAAGAGACCTAACACTCTGCCAAAATTGATTTGTATCCACATGCACTATTACTCTACCAAAATTCCTCTAGGCTTCATTTGCATCTTCAACCAACTCCAAAAACCAAATCTAAGTATTTTTTTTCATGTATTCATTTACTTCATTTCCTTTTGATACCTCTACCTGAAATAGACCACTTTTAACCTACTACCTCTGACCTCTAAACCCATTAAATAAACCCTTAAAACCTAACCCTCATACCTCTAACCCACAAACCAATCTTTAATTTAAACTAGACCTATCAATGATAACCATCGATAGTCACCTTAACCACCAATGATCACCTCAACCACTGACAGTCACCTCAACCATAGATGATCACCTCAACCATCGATGATCACTATGTGAACTTTTTTGACTAGAAACTAGTAACCTATCAACCAACCACCAACCTCAACTAAAACCCTATTTTATTGGCCCCTATCACCTCACAGACTATAAAGAGAAACTTAACCTGACCTAATCATCTCTTTAATGATTTATCATTCACTTAAATGTTATTTTTTTACAACTAGCATTTCATTTGTAAGTTACTTATTTTTTAGATCTAGTACTTGTATGTTATATAACCATTTATTTTCAATGTTAAATTATATAAAAAGGTGGATTGATACCCTCCAAGATATTTCATGCTTCTTGGATCTAGCTTGTTAGGAAATCCACCCATCTACCTAACTAACCAACCCTTTTCTAGTTTCATCTTATTGTAGGTCATCTTCTCAAGACAAAGAAGAGTATGTATAATCATCTGAATTATGGAGCACACACCATATCTAGGTTCTACTAACCTCTACCCTTATTTTAATTTTATTTTTATTCTATAAATATATATATATAAAAATTGACTAAAACACCCACAACTATATACAAAAAACTAAGCTTAACCCCAAATGAATAAAAAAGAGTGGTTCTAAAATTAGACAAGTTTTATATTCAATGTGGTGGATAAATAAATAATGTGCACATGTAGCTTAAATCTAAGCCAAATTTACAATAATATATAGATATTCTAGTTATAAACATTCTAGAAGCTTATGGATTACTACTGAATCATGACTAGTCAAAGCCACAGAATGGGTACATGGCCACCAATTTCTCACACATGTGGCTGTCATGAATAAGAGTACCTAACCAAATATAAGTTGACAGAGTAATAAATATGATGTAGCTAATCATAGATTACAATGATAAGAATGAAAAGGTTGAATTTGCAGCTATTGGGAATAACATACCCCCATTGTTTTAAGATTTGGACCCTTGAGAAACCCTCATTATAAAATATGGTAATTTCAATAATACAAAGTCTTCCATAGAGTTTGAATGTCATCCAGGTTGTTTAAAGATAGACCAATGTGGTTTTGTTTTATCTTAATTTAGATTAACATTGCTAATGAAATTGATTTGGCTATTAGTTATAGGTTTTATGGAGTGTATCCCTAAGAATTTTGTATTTCAAAACCCTGGTAAACCCTTAGTTCAAACTTGAATAATGGTGCAAATTAAATTGGTAGGAACCATTTTAAATTTTCTATATAGACTCAGATATAAAACACATATCTTAGGTTTAGTCATCTTTTTTAATACAACTTCACTAAAAAATTTGACCCCCTTCATTGTTTCCCCTTTTTATAAGTTCTTTATGGCCTAACTAATGTTATCATGAAAGGTCCCTTTCAAAATTTCCCAACTTAGCCTAAGGATCTAGTACTAAGGCCCTGACATATTCATTAATACAATTGTGACCGTAGTATTAGCACCTTAAACCTAAGTCTTTTATATCCCCACATTCCTAACTTAAATTCATTGCATCTTAAAGGAACCTATAGCTATCAATTTATCATGACATTTGATTAAATGGAGTAAATATAACCTAAAAATTTAGCTTAAATAACATGCATTTTGGATAATTTGATAATCTATGCTTACTTGCAAGGAACTGATCAGACAAAGTGAAACATAATTTAAAACTCAAAAGGATACAAGGAGCCCAAAAGATGGAAATGTGACACCATTACATTGGAGGACTAAAAGGAAAGGGGATCCACTTGACATAATAGCCAATCAAAATCAAGTTTATGGATAAAGATTTCATGGTTGTTTTATCATAACATTTTATCTAATGGAGTGAATTAACACTTAGACCTTGGGAAGCTCCTAAAAAATGCCAAGTGACATCCTCACATTTGACCCTAAAGATTTTAATGAACTTAAAATTGACATTTTCAAAACCATCATTTAAACATCCAAAAAGACTAACTTAATGCCTATGTGATCATCAACTTTAAGTCCATTAAAATGAAATTTTCACTAGTTTAAACTTGATGACCATGCAACTATTAACTGATGCCTGTGAAAGTGTATTTGACACTTACGAGACCATTAATTTTAAATTGATGAAAATTTCTTACTCAGTGTTCAAATAATGTCCCAAAAACCTATTTTTTACTCTAAAGTGGTTCACCAAGCTGAGGGAAATGTTCTAGATATGCCAAAAATAGAAGGCCTCAATCTACAAAACATAAATATATGCAAGAAATATACCTAGCCTAAGTCTATGTTTTAATGATCCACATTGAATTTTACATAATAGACCTTAAAGGAAAGACTTACCCTATGTAAAATTTAGATTATCATTTCTTGTTGAACCTATTTTGAGCTTGGTTTGAGAAACATGGCATAAATATTTTAGCCTAATGTTTTCATTATGTTTTCTGAACATAATGCATACATTAACTTAGAGTGCTTATACCTTGACCCCTTATTAAATAATAACTTAGGTTTGAATTAATTATCTTAAGTCTTGTCCTATGCTTAATAAACATGAAAAAAACCTTAGCCTAAGGGACATCAACCTAAGTTGTGACTTTTAAAAGTGCATTAATTTAATGTTTAGACATTTTTGCAAATAAAAGATTTGTGCTTTGTCAATAGGTTTGATCCAAGTGCTTAATAAACATGAAAAAAAAACTTAGCCTAAGGTACATAAACCTAAGCCATGACTTTTAAAAGTGTATTAACTTAAAGTTTAGACATTTTTGCAAATCAACGAGCTATGCTTTGTCAATACGTTTGATCTAATAGTGTGAAGGTCCCTAAAGAATTTTCAATAAAACCCTGAGAACCCATGGACCTATCACATGGCCAATGATTATTTGATAAAGGACTGACATAAGATTTGGAACATTGGAAACATATGTGAGCATGCTAAATGTCATGACCACAAATCTTAAGACCTAAGAAATAATTAAAATCTAAGGTAACTAATTATGATCAATGGCTTGTACTAATCCAAAATTTTGATCCTATGGTGTAAAATAAAGAAACTATTTTAAATATGAATGGTTAGTGTTCAAATGGAATTTATGAAAAATGATGTAAAAGATCTAGATCAGTGCCACATAAGATCTATACAAGACAAAAGGAAAAAATTAAATATCTTATGGGATCAAAAACATAAAGGTATAAAGGCAAGGGTCCAAATCAAATACAAAACACATATAAGCTAAAAACTAGATATATTCCACTATTAAATCTCTAGAACCCTAAACCCTATATAAAAGGCAACCCAATGATGCCTAATTTACTATCAACTTGACCAAAGTAAGCTTAATTGTGTTCCCAAGTGTAATATAGCTTAAAAATAAATCATCTATATTTTGACATGAGTAATTAGTAAAGCAAAGGATCATGGCAGCTGGTAGACAATAATTAAATGAAGAGGTTGAGATCTATTTGATGATAGATAGTGATATCAAGTACTTAAGCATATAAAACTAGACCTCACCACATTAAACATCCATAGCATCAAGAATTGGTTTGAGCTCTTCTTCATGGTAGAAGAATTGTAGCCTATCTCAAAAGAAGATCAGAGAAATTCCACCACCAATAGATAACACTTTGATCTAGTTGTAATCTAGATGACTGGCTTCCATCATGCCACAACAAAATCAAAGGTATTACACTACATTGATGTCCTTGCCCCCATTTTTGTTGATTAAAAGATTTATAGTGAATGGAATATTAGGGAAGGTAACTCAAAAGAGGTAGAATACATTTCCCCTATTTATTTTGAAAAGTAATATAAGCTCCCTCTTCCCCATGTGGACCTTCTCAAGATGAGGGAATGGACCAATAACCATGAACTGGACTCCATCCTCAAACTCCAACTAATCCAAGGACCTCATAACTTTAGAACCCTTGATGGAAAAATTACTATTATCTAGATCAAAAAATGCATTAGGGTGATGATGACCTTGTTGAATAGATATTTTGGTGCCCCTTCAACCACTTATGTAAATAGGGTTTGGGTCTAATATGTACAATTCCTAGTGGAAGAAAAACTTACCACTCTAATAGGAGATTTTATCAACATCTTCATTGCCAAGCAATTCATCACCATCAAGATAAATACCCTGAAGAAATTCCACATGATGTATTACCTACTTGACACCCTTATTTCTTCAATCACCTTCCTTGACATTAGGAATTAGTCCCAAAAAGGTAGGACAACCATCTCACACTATTATTCCAAATTGCATATCCTTAAGTATAGGAATCACATGTAGTTTATCTATGACTATGTTTCCCCATCAATAGTTAAAGCCATCATAGGTGTTCCCATACCTAGATTTATCCCCTCATTAAAAAGTGTGTGGAGATAATTGGGGATGTGTGGTATTTCATATATTACACTGTCACCAGGATAGAGATAATTATGTCTCAACCATATAGAATACTAGTGTATGTCCTAAATAAAATTATTGAGTAGGGGTTTATCTCCTAATTCATCTTTAGCATTGATAAGGCTTGAAAGGAAAAGAGGAAGGCTTTACTTCACCTCTTCACATTAGATATTAGGAAAATCATATTGAAGACTAGAAGTCAGTGGAAATTGTGGTCACACATAGGAATTCATTTGGATTTCAATTAGATGAAATCAAAATGTGGAATCCAAAAAACAAAGTAAGAGAACATATAAAGGACAAAAATCTCAAGCTTGAGTATGTACACCAATTGGGTGCCTATGACACCATATACACAATAGCTAGGAATTATGAGGAAGTGTTGGCTAGGATCCAAGGCCACAACATCAAGCTAGAGCATATATTAACCAAGGATGAAAATATATATGGGGAAACTTGGTAGCTATATACTTTGTAATACTACCTACTACCTAGGCCATATGGGATATCTCATGAGAAACCTTAGGTAGAGAAATTGCAATAGTCCCAAAAATAAGTTGATCAAATTCAAGATGATCAAGGCAAAGGAAAGGATAAGATTCAAGAGATAACATTAGAAGAAAGACCTAGAGAAGGACCCTTACCTTCAACAATGCAATAAAATCCACCTTCCCCAATCCATTACATTGACATGATACCCTTGGATCTAGAAGAGACACTTGATGATGACCTCAAAGAACTTGAAGATTCCTATGGCTTAAGTGGAGAGGAGGACCCCTCAAGGGAAAAACTAAGAAAAGAGTTGATTCTTATGGCACCTCAAGAGAAGAGAAAGGTAGAATTGGCCTTGGTCCTAGTAGAACCAAGAGAGAAACCTAGATTGACTTTCACTCATCCCACTATTGAATTCAATATCTTCAGTGATGAATTTCTAATTCATAGACCAATCATCCTAACTGGTTTATCTATGTAAATTTGAAAAATATCCCATCTCTCTCTCACTCATGGGTCATGACAAGGGTTGGTGTGGATTTTCATGATGAAATTAAGCCTTAGATAAAGGCTATGATGAAGGATTAGAAAGAGAGAATGATTCTAGTTCCCTAAGGAATAGAAGGCCAAAATATGGATGCTCTAGGAACATCTAAAAACTTAGGTATAGAGGTCGTTACGCCTCCAAAATTCAAGGAGCCAAATACAAAAATGCACTTAAATCCTAAGACAACAAGATTAGAGAGAATAATAACCATGATAGCCATGGTTGGGAAAAAATAATTCACCATTCAAAAGGTGGAGCCATTTACAGGATTAACTCCTATGGGAATCCAACAACTTGGTGAATCTACCATCCATGTGGAAGATGTGGAAATACTAATAGAAGCACAATCACAAGACAAGGCTAGAGTCTAGGGTCTAAAAAAAAGGATCTAGAATTTAAAAAGAGAAAGGGATAATTTTACAAACATAAGATATCTTATCAGTCCAAGAGGGCATGACAAAAATGCTATATAAATCATTTTATGACATGTTTGAGGTATTAAATTTAATGAATATGAGGTGGAGTAGATTAAAGTACCAAAATGCATTAGCCAAAGACCTAATCACCCAATGATAGGACTTAGAGGACAAGATTGCTTAGCTCTTGAACATTTAAGCAAAAAAGTAGATCCCAAACTTTAGAATCATAAATATGGGACACCTAGGTAAAATCTTGGGGATTGTTATAGATAAGGTTCAAATATTGAGTACCTGGCACACCAAGGTAAAGAGGATTATAAAATATGAAAAATGGCTCAGTATCAGAATGGAACAACTTCTTGGGACCATGCTTATCAATCCTGCATAACCTACTACCCTTAGCCTCATTAGTGATGAAGAGTTAAAGCATAGGGCCACTTTGGTTACTCAATAAATATAAGGGAAAAGCAAAGGTCAGTCTCGATAGGATAAAAATAAGATATTCGATATGATATTTAGTGTAAGTGAGAGGATCAAGGAATCTAAAAGCATCAAGGAGGCCTTGGCCAGAAATGATAAAGAATTTGATGAGCTAGTAGACTAAGAGGAAGAGTTCATTTTGAAGACTACTTTGGATCTTGAGCTGGTTGATGAACAACATGAGAGGGCCATGAGCATCCTCCAATAATAAATAGGAGCCCCACTATCAATTTAGAGAAATATTCTATTCTAATAGAAATTAGGTAACATTTTATAATAGAATATTCCATTGTAAAGGCATATGATAGTTTGTTATCATATTTTCCTCTAGGTCAGTATGATTGGGGAAAGCACATGTACTCTAGTGATCTTGAAAACAACTATATATTTATATCTTTGTACACCTATGAGTTGTATCAAACTAGTATATTATCTGGGTTTTCTATAAAGGCATGTATTACCATTTTTTAAGGAAGATATTTCTAAGAAACTTTATATATTTGAAGTAATTAATAAAATCAAGGGATTCAGCAAGGATTTTCCATAATAATGTGTTAATAGCTAATGTAGATTTTATCTCAATTGTTAGTAGAGGTCCTGAATTTCAATAGTTTCTTTGAATTCTAAATAACATTCTTTAATCATAAGGTTTCTAATTTGTGCCTATGCTAGATTAGTTGAAAGATATAAGGTGTTACTTTATTTTATTTTTCTCTGTATTTATATGTGAAATGGTTATTTTATTATAATCGTAAATCCTTAAATTAGACCTGGTTCTTACTTGTGATTATTAAACATTTTCCTTTGAATTTTTCTTGATATATAATGAGAATTGAGCTTAGGATATGTTGCATTACATATTTGTTAAATGCATATTAAATTGACATTAATACTTTGTCATAATGTTGAGGAATAAAATTGGTAATCACTTATTTCTTTTCTACCCTACCCTTCTCTTTGCTCTTATTTTACACCATGATCACTTTAGTTTTAGCCATATTATAAATATACATTTAGATTAGTTTGTAGTTTAAATTAGGATTGTAATTCACTAAGTATCAATAAAGATTCACAAATAATGGGCCAAGGTGGCTCCCAACCACCAAAATTATATAAATATTCTGGAACAATTATCTTACTTTGGTGTTATTTCACCACAAGAAACCAGATCGTCAAAACCTATAGCTCATGCTCTAAATTTTCTAAATTATAAAATGAGAAGTGTTATTTAAACACTAAGGATGAGGGAAAAATTCTTTGAATCTTTGGTGATCTTAGTTTGATTTACTTAAAGATCACTATATCTTTGTGTTTTGAGTAAATTATTTGCTTAAAATATATAAAGATAATCGATATTTTTTGTTTTTAACACATTTTTGTTCTTCTTTTGAAGTTATCTAGGCATTAATGCTTGTTTCTAGTAAATATCAGCTTTAAACTTAAAAAATTTGTAGTATTTAAGGTTAGCACAGTTAATTTTGATTAGAGGTGGATATATCTTTCATAAATATGAGTTCCTTTTGACTTAGATTTGTAAATATATACCATATTTACATAGTTGTATGTATCTTTGAGCTAATTTAGTTAAATATCAATGTCCTTTACAATTCTTCATGCCACCTTTATAAAATAAGCTCAATTTATAGGTCTAACTCTTTTTCTTTATATAAGTTAACTTGACACATCATATTTTAGGTAAGATCTTTAAATTTCAAGCTAGAATTGCCTGAGATTAGAACAAGATTGCACTCATTAACCAGAAAGCCTTTGCTAGAGCTTGGGGTACATATAAAATCCATATGTGATTAAGCTACACACATGAGATCTAAATATCTTCCAAATTTATCGATTCAAGGTACCTATGCCTTCAATCATCACCCAAGTATGGAATGGTTAGGGGATTTCTTGATTAATGTGCTAGGGTTGGTTCATGATATTCTAAGAAACCTTAAGAAATATCTACCTGAATTTAGTCTAACAAGTGTATTAACTGGTGAGGATCATATAAAATTTTCTAAGGTTACTTTAAGATTACTTAATGTTGTGCATGAAGATGTGGCATGTAGGTTGTTTCCATTTACTTTTAAATATAATGCTTATAAATGGTTCTTAAATTTGACTAATAACTATATCACAAGTTGGAATTTTTTTAATAATGTTGTTATTGACAAATTTGGTACAATTATTAGTCCTTGTGTTATTTACCACCAATTCACTACTATTAGAATGGATGTCAGTGAGCCCATAGGTCCTTCAATGATAGATTTAAAAAGATGTATAGCAGTTTCATGTAACCCCACAAGCCTAATGATGTCCTAGCCTTAGAGATCTATAAAGATGTAGTAGATCCCATGACCTCTATGTCCCTAAAGAGGTCTATCCTAGTTATAGCTTCATTATCCCAAGCCTATTCTGAATTCATAATCATTAATGATCAAATTTAGTCCCAGGGGAAAATGGTGTCTTTAGTCCCAAATGTGAATACATAGCTACCTATGATAAAATTGTTCCCCAACAATAACCAAAATTTTTGAGCCTTGAACTAGCTCCCAAATCTAACCCAATTGCCATTAATTCATTGTTGATGATTTAAAATTATGCTTGATTCTAATCAATAACAATGGAAAGTTTCAAGATGTGGGACTTGTGACTTGAAACAACCTCCATATTTTTAAGAAGTTGGTTCTTCTCTATTTTAAGTATATACTGAGAAAAGGGATAGGAATTTTAGTCAAAAACACAAATGCAAGAAAGAAAATCTAATCTATGGTGATGTGCCTAAATGTAATTTGACCTTAATCCTGAGCACAATGAGACTATATGTAAGATTCATTTACATTTAAGAGAAAACAAGTGCATGATCAATGTAAAAGATGGAAACTATAGAAACAGAGGCTCACAGCATAGACTAATTTTGCATACAAAGGCATAGGATTCAGTGTTCTCATTAATTCTCTAGTCACATAAGAGGCACAAAAACATGAATAATTACATAAACCTTCCAACTTAAGAATATAGAATAAAAGCAAATGATAATCCTAATCACAGCTCTAGAAAGTCTAAACTCTTTACAATAATTCCCTCTTCAAAATTCTCTTTGGTATCTTCTATTCTGGTGATCTCTGCACCCTTATTTATAGCCTTGGATTCACTCTGGATTGTCTACTTATTCCGAATCTAATGACCCAACTAGAATCTAATTGAACTTGAAGTGTCTAACAGAAGATATTTTATAGATTCTAAAATGTTATCTTATGGTAGTTCATTGGCTGAAATAGATTGTAAGACACTCCCTTCTCTTAAATTCTAGGTAACACTTAGCCATTTTCTTGAAAACCTTCTTATTACTTTAGGAGACACTAGAGAATGACACTTGTCATGTTCTGCAGCACCTATCGAAGACACGTGGCACTTTCCATGTAACTTATACTCTTTTGTGTCTTTACTCAAGAATGTTCCACCCTTGACACTTGTCACTATCCACTTCCTCAAAACTTTGATAGATTAAAAGAAAATAAGACCCACAACATTTCTTACATGAGTAACTTTAAAAGGGACATAGGGACAGGTGTCGATCTCTGCTAATTTTATTAAAGGACATGTGGTAATCTCTGCTTTACTTATCTGGGGTTATGTGATGATCTCTGCTTCTTTTAGCTACCTTTTTAGAAACCTACAGAAGATGACACATGGTGGTCTCCACTTTAATCTATTTATACCATGGAAATGAATGGGTCTCATTTCATATTTACTCATACAGTGACACTTGGCGGCTTCCATTTGCTTCAAAAACAATAATTAAGACCCACCAAGATCTTTGCTATATAAGTGGAGCAAAAATGAAGGTAATTCAGATCATGACACATGGTGTCTTCTTATCTCTTCTACTAGGGTACGTGGCATCTTTTGTCACTTTTAGAAAAGCAAAATTGAAACCTTTCGTGACTATCACTTGGCACTTTTCACTTGATCCTGATACTTAACTTGTTAAAACCTTTCACTAAAAAGAGATGAAATGTGGGTGAAAATATGAAACCACAGATGCTAGAACTTGGTTCATTCCATTGAGTTGCTATGAGGTACATGGCAATCTCCACTGCTTTACTAAAATTATGAAAAATGGCTCAGATGATGACACTTGGCAGCTTCCACTTGACTTCGACACTTAGACAAAAATGAATCAAAAGGAAAATTAGCACCTATGATCTATTTCAAAACTTCACCATCTCAAACCAAAGTATGTGGGAACAAAGTTTTTTAGTGCGCAACTAAAAATCAAAATGAAACGTAGAGTAATTTTTTTCTCTACAGTCATGCAATTCCAAATAAAAATATGGGATTCTTAACTCATATAAATAATGGTTTCAACCCAAGTGATTAAAGGGTTTTAGGACCATCTGTTAATAATAAATACGTATATAATTCTAAAAATCCAAAAAATGAGAATGAATCCATCTTGAAAATGGTTCAAAAATTAAGCACTAATTTCCTTTAGTTGTAGAAACAAGTGGGAAATACTAGAGAATGCTCTGGTAGTAATTTATCATTTCAAAGGTTCAATAGGCTAAGTAACAAATTTTAGAATGATATTTTTCACAATAATAAAGTTAATGAACCATCTTCCATTAATAATAATATGGACATTAATATTACTGATATTGTAGTGCTTAACTATTATAGCATACATTACATAGCCAAGTATGGGGAAATTGATTGTATAGAATTCTACAAAGTCTTTGAGGCCTTCCAGGAAGATTTAGATACATTAAAAGTGGTTCCTAACAAAAATAGTGGTGCAAGAACCTCTATATCTAAGCCATCTAAGTAGGCCTTAATGGTGGACACCTTTGATTTCCCATTTCAAGAGGAAAATGAACTTGATGAGGTCCTTGAGGAGATCTAATATTTCAATAGTTCTTTAAAAAGAACTATCCCCTAAGGCCTAAAGAGTATAGGTAGCCCTTAACTACCTCAATGCCTCTAATACTTTTTGGAACTCCTCTTGACACCTCTTCAAGAAATAATTTTGAGCCACCAAAAGGGATTACTTCTAAACCTAATGTTGAAATTATTAATTTTTCTAGAAAAACTAGTTATAACATAGTCGAGGACATGAAGAAAATAAATGCTAATATAACATTGCATGAACTCATATAGATTACAAATCAAATGGATCTCCTATTGGAATATTTTTTAGGAAAGCATAGTCCCTTTAAGACTGATCATGCCGATGTAATAGTTCATAAAACCAAAGCTGAGTATCCTCCTTTCTTGCTTATTGTTAAGATGTTTGGTAATAACTTGCATAATTACTTACTATATTTAGGATCATCTACTAATATCATGCCTATGGGTATATAAAATAAACTTGGTTTGATACCAATAAATTTTGATAGGGTTATCACCTAATTATACAAATCTAAGGTTAAAGTTTTAGGAGAATTATTAAATATTCTTATGTAACTAGCTTCTGAGCCTAGGGTGCAACAATTCATTGATATTTAGGTGGTTGAAATACTTGATGTTTATGGAATATTATTGATTAGGTAATGGAATAAGGTTTTAAATGGTTACATGTCCACATATTACTCACATCTATGGCTACCTTGGAATGGTGCCCCTAATCAGATCAGATTGGAGAGAAAACCAAGAATGAAGCATATGATAACTAAATATAATGTTGTGAATGAGAAGGTCAACATAATAGAATTAGGATTAAGTGTTTTCACCCTAGAGGCTGATAAGGTATGTGATACTAGGAATGCTTATGTTGTTCCCAGATTATGGAAATTACACTTTGATGGTGCTAGGTGTAATGTTGGATCAAGTGTGTCATGTCCCCTTTTTAATTGACATGTTCTGAGTTCATGGTTAGCCTATTATGCGACCTTCATAGGCTAATAGGATGGATAGAGGGTCATAATGGAGCTTGGCTTGACTTTGATTCACAAGATTTCTACATTTGATTTTCATTCAGGTTATTTTAGACATATTTGGCCAGGGCTCCTACTTTTTAGGGATATTTGATATGCAGCGGAGCGCCTTTATTATGGTATGGTTATGTACGAAATCACTCCCTGATTCACTAGCTTCGATCGGTTCGTCGATCCGACATGTATTGAGGGAGATATTAATATTTGATTGATTTAATCAAATATTAATTATTTAGCCTATTTTTAATTAGAAACCCTAATTCTAATTTAAGAAACCCTAATTAGGGCAAGCATATCTTTTTGAGGGTATAAGGGTTTCTCATGGAGGCCATTGTTCATTAGCCATTGATTATTGATATTGATTTTGAGAATTTCTTCTGTGAAGACTGAGCCTAGGGTTCAAGGATTCCATTTGAATTGGAGAACGTTCCCTCTTCAGTGTGTGTAATTAAGAGGCTGTGGAATATCAGCTGATCTATTGCCAAAGTGTGAGATAGCTTCATCCAGAAGTTATCACAGAATTTTAGATTTGAGAGATAACTTCACATAGAAGTTATTACAGATATTCCAGGTATTTCTTTATTCTTGTTTTGATTCAATAAATTATACAGCTAGAGATCGTCTGTGCTATAAACGTATATTTCAGACCAGGGGTTGTAAATAGGGAAGTTGTGCTTAATTGGCGGCCGTACAAGTCCGTACAGGTCCGTACTGATCAGCTCAGGAACCGACCTCGACAGACAGAGGGTTTTTAGTGACCGACATCGGTCGATTGAAGGTCGACGTCGATAGAAAGCCGACCGATAGAGACCGACATCGGCGATATATCGACTAATGACGGTGACTGTGTGTCGACACAGAAGGGCCGAGACCTTCCAAAATTCAATTTTCACTTCCAGTTTTGATAAGCCAGGGTTTTTAAGACTGTATTTCATATTTATATGCATGAGAAAGGACTGCAATTGTAATAGTTTAAAAGGACTAGTGATAAGATTTGTAATTTGCTATTCAGAGACTATATTATTGTGATCATTCTGAATTTATTCAACCGAAGTTATATCTTGTTCAAAGTTTTTTGTGTTGCTATATTTCCTATTTTGGAGGGGATATTACAAAGTGTTGGTATTGTTTTAACTAACCCCACTAAAAAAATGTACCATAATTATTATAGAATCCAATTAAATTGTACTAAAAATCTCACTGAATATGAATCCCTTATCCTTGGCTTAAAATTTTCTATAAAAAATAAGGTCAAATAAATACTAGTTTATGGGGATTTAGAACTAGTGGTTAACCAAGTCCAACGTAAGTACCAATATAAGCTCTCATACATTAAAGGGTATAAGTTCATATTTTGGGATTTGATTTAATCCTTTTATTCCTTTGGAATTTATTCCATCCTAAGCTAAGAGAATCAAGCAACTAATTAATTGGCATCTAATGTAGCTAACCTCAGACCCAATCAATATTCATCTAATTTCAGCATTGAACTGATCCCTTGTCTTTTAGTACCAGATCATATTAATCACTTTTAGGTCTTCAATGATTATTAGTATATACTATATTTCATAATCAATTTTGGAGCACTTGATTCTCATATCATTGATGAAGCTGATGAAAGTACATCTAAGGAAGATAAATTTAATGGTAAAGTCATTTAGTTGAGTGACAACAAGATCCCAAAAGGAATGATTGTTTTAGAGAGATTGTTTGATTAGGACAAAATTTATGAGGATTCTAAGGTTCCCAAAGTAATGGTAAGGAATATAATGCTATTTATCTATGCCTTCATGATTATCCATAGCTAGTAAATGTTGGGAAGGCATGGACAAATTTTGAAAACAAGAAAACCAAGGAACTTCTTGCCCAATACAAGGATGTTATAGCATGTTCCTATGATGACCTAAAGATATTTGATTCAAGGGTCATCACACATAATATACCCCTTAAAGAGAGATACAAACCCTTCAGGTAGAAACAAAGTCTTATAAACCCAATCCTAGAACCCATGATCTTCAAAGAGGTCAAAAGATTACTAGATGCTAGTATAGTCTTCCCCATTAGGCATTGTACTTGGGCAGTTTATTTGGTGTCAGTCAAGAAGAAGAATGGTAAGATTAAGCTTTATATAGAATTCATAAATTTTAATAAAGCATCAAAAAAGGACAAATACCCCCTTCCTTCCCTAAACCAATTAATTCAAGTTATTTTAGGATTAGCTATGATGTCCTTTCTTAATGGCTTTTTAGGTTACAACTAGGTATTGGTTCATAGAGAGGATAAATGAAAATAACCTCACAACAAAGTGGATAACCTTCACTTACAAGAGAATTCCATTTAGACTAATCAATGCAAGATCCACCTTCTAAAGATCTATGAACAATGCCTTCCAAGGCTTGATTGGTAAGTGCATTAACATATATATGGATGATCTTATAGTTTTTTTTCTAAAAATAGGGAAGATCACTTCATGCATTTACAACAAGTTTTTTAAATATGTAGAAGGTATGGAATTTATTTGAACCCTAAGAAGAGTATCTTTTGTGTGACTAAAGGGAAATTATTAGGTCATGTTATAACTAAGGATGGGATATCTATAGATCCTAAAAGAGTGGAGGCCATATCTAGAATAGAACCTCCAAATAGTAAAAAAGAATTAAATTCATTCTTTGGTAAAATTAATTTTGTAAGAAAGTTCATTTCTATTTTTTTTAAAATAGTAAAAATATTTCAAAACATGATGAAGAAGGATGCCAAAGTCACATGGAATGAGGATTTAAGAAAGGCATTTAATGAGATCAAGAAGGCCATCAGCTAGGCTCTAGTCCTTATAAGCCTTGAGTTTTCAAGTGACTTCTACCTTTATTTCTTTGCATCTAATCACACTATTTATGTAGTGTTAACTCAAAAAATTGAAGGGTTCGACCACCCAATAGATTTTATGAGCACTCATTTTAAGAATATTGAGTTAAATTATTTAGTGATTGATAAACAAGCATATGCATTAGTCAAGGTAGTTAAGAAATTTAATAATTACATCCTTATAAATAAAGTGCATGCCATCTTACCTAACCCTACCACTAAACTTATGTTAAGTTAGAATGAATTGGGAAAACATAGAGGTAAATGAATGTCAATCTTGTAGGAATATGACCTAGAGATAAAAATAAAAAATTTGGTAAGGTGATAAGGTTTGATTCAGATGATTAATAATACTAACCCCAAGCTAAGTATCATGTTGGTAGATCAACAAAAATTTCAAGCTAGTGAGTGATATGACCCAATCATACATTTTATAATCAATGGCACTTGTCTTGTGGGTCTATCCAGGGAGAAAAATAGGGCCCTCAAGCTAAATTCAACCCATTACTTGATCAATAATGGAATCTTGTATATAAATAACCTTGAAGGAATCTACTTGAGATTTTTTTCACAACAAGAAGCCACCCAAATTATGAGCAACTTTCATGAAAAGCTAGGTAGTAGACATCAATCTAAGAAAACCATAACCCATAAAATTCTTAGAGATAGCTATTATTGGCAAACTATTGTTAAGGATGCTCATAAACATGTGAGAGAATGCCACTCATGTCAAATCTTTAGCACTAAGGATCCAAAGGTAGAAATGCCTCTCTAGCCAATCATGATTGAAAAATGTTTTGCTCAATGGGGGCTATAATTTGTTAGCATAATCAACCCCAAACTCATTTGAAGGTCACAAATATGTCCTTAATACCACAAACTATTGTACAAGGTGAAATAAAGCTGTAGCCACCAAATAATGTAGTACTAAAGATGTGATCAACTTCTTGGAAGAAAACATTTGTATCGGGTTTAGGAACTTTGTATCTCTAGTAAGTGATAATGAATATACCTTTATATCCATAGAGATGATCAACAAAAGTCTTATGATAATGGCATCACTCTCAATTTTTCATCCAACCATTATCCCCAAGGGAATGGAGTCTCTGAGTCAAAAAATAAGAACCTAATGAAGGTAATCAAGAAGTTTTTTTAAGATAAACCTAGGACTTAACACAAGCTCCTTAAATATGCACTTTGGGCTAATAGGATAAGGAGAAAACAAGCCTTAAGAGCCTCACCATTTCTATTGGTGTATAGATAAGAACCCATCTTTCTTATCACTCTCTATTTCCCCACATATAGTTTTATGCAAGAATACATGGAGGACATACAAGAGTTAGCCAATTCTATATTTCTAGATATAGTTCAGATGGAAGATTCAAGGGATAAAGCCTTTAATAAATTTAGCAAACATCAAACCATAGCCAAAAGATGTTTTGATAAAAGGTCCAAAATCAAGGTGTTTAGGCAAGGAGATCTAATTCTTATTTAGGACAAGGCATTTGAGCCTAAGGGTAAGCATGGTAAATTCACACCCTTTTAGATTAGCCAATATCATATGGTGGAAACATTTAGAAATAACACCTTTAAACTCAATATTTACAAGGATTAGAGTTTCCACTACCCACCAATGGGTAGTATCTCAAACATTATTTCTCTATTGCTCCTCCTGGGGTCTTCATGGAGTAAGCTGTAAGATGTTTAGATTAGTATAGGTAGGCTAGTTATTTTATTTCCATGTTCTTTCCTTATTATCCCTTGTTTTTATATAAGCATGTACATATTTTCTTATTTTCCTTTGTTGTTGTCTTTATTTATCTTGTGTGTTTCTTTCATGTTACTTGGTTCCTTGATTCCAATAAGTACCTAGGGACAATCTTAAGCTAATAAGTTATGAAGTTTGTTTAAAATATACCCCCAATTCAGAAATGAAGGTATAAACCCCATTCATAAGGCAAACATGGCTCTAAAACATAAATCATAATGTTGTAACATAGAAAAAATGAGCAAGAGAAATGAAGAGACCAATCATTTCAGGAGACCCCAATCATTACCTTGACCTCAAACTAGTTTTAAGAAGACTTACACTTGGGGAGTGGATACTCAAATTATTAGGGTATACCCCAAACTAGCACTTAATTAGAATCCTTTCTTGGGATAAGAGATGAAACCATAGATTATTTTCTAAAGATTAAATACTTGACGAAATCTTAAAACCTGGCTATCTTGGTTCCCAAAATTTCTAAAAGTATAAAGATCTAAGAAAATATAAAAATAGGATACAATGCAAAATCTAAAGCATTTAGGTAAAGGTGATTCTGGCATTCTCCATAAGGGATATGGATGCTTGGCTAGAAATGGAGCAAGGCCATGAGTGGTGCCAAAGGCATCTTTATCAGGTCTATAGATGCCTGGCTAGTAGAAGAGCAATTCCCAAGCCTTCCCTAAGTTAATAAATGTTTCATAATGAATATTTGAATATACTATAAGTCAATTTAAGTGATTGAGGACATAAAACTAGAAGTTATTTCTTGAATCCCATGGCAAATAGTAAGTGGAATCAAAGAACACACATAGTTTGGGTATGTCCTTGTATTTGACCTTAAGTCTACAAGTTCAAATTTTGTTTCAACCATAACCTGATCTACATGGTGGTTTGATCAAGTGAAGTGGATGACCTAATCATTTATCTAAACTTAGAGTCTATAGGTTCTAACATATTGTTATATTTCCCCCATGAGTCACCATTTTTTGGGGCCAACATACCCCCATTCTTTTAAGTTTGGAACCCTTGAGAAACACTTATTATAAAATATGGTAATTTCATAAAACACAAAGTCTTCCATAGAGTTTGAAGGTCATCTAGGTTATTTAAGGATAGACTAGTGTGGTTTTGTTTTGTCTTAATCTAGACTAACATTTCTAATGAAGTTGTTTGACTATTATTTGTAGGTTATATGGCATGTATCCCTAAGAATTCTATATTCCAAAACCCTAGAAAACCCTTGATTCCAATTTGAATATAGGTAGGAACCAAATTTGTAGGAACCATTTTAAAATTCATTTATAGACTTAGATATAAAATGCATATCTTAGGTTTAGTCATGTTTTTTGACCCAACTTGACTAAGAAACTTGACCCCGTTTATTATTTCCCCCTTTTATAAGTTCATTATGGCATAGTTAATGTTGTCAATTATTGTCCCTTTCAATATTTCCCAACTTAGCCTAAGGTTCTATTACTGAGGCCTTAACGTATTCATTAATACAATCGTGACCTTAGTCTTAGCACCTTAAGCCTAAATTTTTTGTATTACCATGGTCTTAACTTAAATTATTTACATCTAACAAGATCTTATGGTTGTTGATTTATCATAACATTTGATTTAATGGAGCAAATATAACCTAAAAAATTAGTTTAAATAATATGCATCTTGGACAATTTAATGATCTAATTTTACTCAAAAGGACTTGATCAGACAGAGTGAAGTGTAATTTAAAAGTTAAAAAGATACAGGGAGATCAAAAGATGGACATATGATACCATTACATTAGAGGAATAAAAGGAAATATGACCCACTTGACATGATAACTAATCAAAATCAGGTCTCTATTTCAAGATCCCATGGTTGTCACTTTATTTTGGCATTTTATCCAATGGAGCGAATTAAGATCGAGACCCTAAGAACCCCTAAAAAAATGCCAAGTGGCATCCTTGTATTTGACCTTAAATATTTTAATGAACTTAAATTTTATGTTCATGTGACCATTATTTAAATATTTGAAAAGAATAACTTTATGCCTACATGACCATCAACTTTAATTCCATTAAAATTAAATTATCACTGGTTTAAACTTGATAACCATGCAAACATAAAATAACGCTCATGAAGGTGTATTTGATGCTCGCAAGATCATTAATTTTAAACTTATGAAAATTTATTTCTCAGTGTTCAAATAACATACCAAAACCCTATTTTTTACTCTAAATCAACTCATTAAGATGAGGGAAATGTTCTAAATATGCCCAACCTAGAAGGCATCAATATGTAGAACATAAATATATGAAAGACATATACCTATCCTAAGTCTATAATTTAAGTATCCACATTGAATTTTACATAATGGACCTTAAATCATAAACTTACCCTATGTAGAATTTATATTATCATTTCTTGTTAAACCTATTTTGAGCATGGTCTATGACACATGGCATTAATATTTTAGCCTAATGTTTTCATTGTGTTTTCTAAACATAATGCATACATTAACCTAGAGTGTTTATACCTTGACCCCTTTTTTAAAAATAAATTAGGTTTAAATTCATTAGCTTAAGGTTTTTCCCATGCTTAATAAACATGAAACAAACCTTATCCTAAGGGACATCAACCTAAGTTGTGAATTTTAAAAGTTTAATAACTTAATGTTCAAGCATTTTTACAGATCAACGAAATGTGATTTGTTATTGGGTTTGATCCAATGGTGTGAAGGTCCCTAAAGACTTTTCAATAAAACCCAAAGAACCCACAAACCTACCATATGGCCAATGATTATTTGATAAAAGACTCACTTAAGATTTGAAACATGGGGAAGATGCGTGAGCACACCAAGTGTCATGACTGCAAAGCTTAAGACCCAAGAACCAATTAAAAGATAAGGGCCCAGATTATGATCAATGGCTCATGCTAATCTAGGATTTTGATCCCATGACATGAACTAAAGTATTTTAAATACCAATGGTTAGTATTCAAATGGAATTTATGAAAAATGCTATCAAATATCCACACTAGTGCCACATAAGCTCTATACAAGTAGAAAAGGATGAAATTGAAGATCTTGTGGGCTCAAAAACATAAAGGTATAGAGACAAGGGTCCAAATCAATTCCAGAACATGTATAAGACAAAGCCTTGATATCTTCCACCATTAAAGCTCCAAAACCCTAATCCTTGCATAAAAGGTAACCCAATCGGGCTTAACTTTATATAACCTTGACCAAAGTAAGATTAATTATGTTGCCAAGTGTAAGAGAGCTTCAAAAAAAATCATCTATAGTTTGACATGAGTAATTGGTAGAGACAAGGATCATGGCAGATGATACACAATAATTAAAGGAAGAGGTCAAGCTCTATTTGATGATAAATAGTGAGGGTTAGTTATTTAAGGATAAAAAACTAGACCTCACCACATTAAACATCCATGGCATCAGGGAGTGGTCCAAGCTCTTCTTCATGGTAAAATAATTATATCCCATCTCAAAAGAAGAGATGAGAAATATCACCACCAATAGAAGACACTATGACCTAGTTATAATCTAGATGGCTAACCTCTATCATGCCATGGCAAAACTAGAGGTATTGCAATATATTAATGTCCTTTTTCCCATTCTTATTGATTTCAAGATTTATGGTGAATGGATTATTAGGGAAGGTAACTCAAAAGAGGTAGCATGTATTTCCCATATTACTTTCTAAAAGTACTATAAACTCCCTCATCCCTATGTGTAACTTTCCAAGATGAGGGAATGGACCAATAAACATGACCTAGACTCCATATTCAGACCCTGGCTAATCTAAGGACCTCATATCTTTAGAACCCTTGATGGGAAAATCCCTTTCATCTAGTTTAGAGAAGGTATTAGGGTGATGATGACCTTCTTAAATATATCTTTTTGTGCCCCTTTAACCACTTACATAAATAAGGTTTAGGTCTCATATGTATACTTACTAGTGGAAGAAAAACTTACCCCTCCAATAGGATATTTGATCAATATCTTCCTTTCCAAATAATTCATATCCATCAAGAGAAAGACCTCTAATTAATTCCATATGATGTCTTACCTACTTAACACCCTTCTTGCTTCAGTGATCTTCCCTAGAATTAGGAATTGGTCCCCAAAAGGTAGGAAAACTATCTAACACTATTATTTGAAATTGCATATCTTTAAATATAGGAATTGCATACAGCTTATCTGTGACTACATTTTTTTAGCAATAGTTGAAGCCATCATAGGTGTTTCCATGCTTAGGCTTCACCCCCTCATGAAAAAGCGTGTGGAGATGATTAGGGATGTGTGGTATTTCCTATATTACATTGTCATCAGGATAGAGGGAATTATGTCCCAGCCTTACAGACTACTAGTGCATATCCTAAATAAACTTTTTGAGTAGGAGATTGCCTTTCACATCATCCTTGGCATTGAAAATGCTTTCAAGGAAAAGAGGAAAGTTTTTCTTCACCCCTTCTTCTTATATATTAAGAAAATCATAATTAAAGACTAGACGTAGGTGGAAATTATGATCACACATAGGAATTCATTTGGATTTTATCTAGATGAACTCAAAATGTGGGATCCAAAGAATAAAGTGGGAGAACATCTAAAGGAAAAAAAGATCAATCTTGAGTATGTAATCCAACTGGGTGCCTATGCCACCATATCCACTATATCTAGGAACTATGAGGAAGTGTTGGCTAGGATCTAAGGCCACAACATCAAACTAGAGCACAAATTGGTGAAGGATGAAAATCCATTTGAGGAAACTTGGTAGCTATATCCTTTGTAATACTACCTACTACCTAGACCATCTAGGATAGCTCATGAGAAACCTCAGGTATAGAAACTACAATAGTCCCAACAACAAGTTGAGAAAATTTAGGATGATCAAGGCAAAGGAAAGGAGAAGGTTAGAGAGATAAGATTAGAAGAAAGACCTAAAGAAGGACCCTTACCTTTAACCATGTAATAGAGGCCACCTTTTCCAATCCATTACATTGACATGATAGCATTGGATCTAAAAGAGACACTTGAGGATGCCCTCAAGGAAATTTTAGATTCATATGACTCAGGTGGAAAGGAGGACCCCTTAGGAAAAAATAAGAAAAGAGTTGATTTTCATGGCACCTCAAGAGAAGAGGAAATATGAATTGGCCTTCATCCAAATAGAACCAAGGAAGAAACCTATATTGAATTTCACTTATCCCACTAGTAAAGTCAATCTCTTTAGTGATGAATTTCTAATTCTTATACTAGTCATCCCTGATTGGTTCATCTATGGAAAATTGTAAAATATCCCATCTCTCTCCTAGTCATGGTCCATGAGAAGGTTTGGTGTGGATGTGCATGATGGAATTAAGCCTTGGATAAAGGTTATGATGAAGGAGAAAGAAAAGAGAAGGATTATGGTTTCCCAAAGACCAAAAGGACAAAAGATGGATGCTCTAGGAGCCTTTAGCAGCTCATGTATGGAGGTCCCTAAGCCTCCAAAATTCAAGGAGCCAACTACAAAAGTGTAATTCAATCTTAAGTAAATAGGCTTAGAGAAAATAACAACTAGGATAACCATGGTTAGGATAGAAGAATTCACCTTTCAGAAGGTTGAATCATTTACAAGATTAATTCTTATGGGAGGCCAACAACTTACTTAAGCTTTCATACATATGGAAGATATGAAAATTTTGATAGAATCATAATCACAATAAGCCAACGATGGAGTGCAGGGTCTAAAATAAAGGATCCATAATTTAGCAAGAGAAAGGGAGAGTTTATAGACATAGGCTATCTTATCAGTCCTAGAGGGCATGACCAAAATGTTGAATGAATCATTTTATGACATGTTGGAGGCATTGAATTCAATGAAGATGAGTCATAGTGCATTAAAGGATAAATATATATTATCCAAAGACCTGGTCACCTAATGGCATCCCTCAAAAGATAAGATTACCTAACTCCTCAACATTCAAGTAAAGAAATAAATCCCAATGTTTAAAACCATAAATATGGGACACCTAGGCACAATCTTGGGGATTTTTATTGATAAGGTTTAAAGCTTGATTACCTAGAATACCAAGGTAAAAAGGCTTTTAAAAGATGATAAAGATCTCATTAGTAGAATTGAGCAACTTTTTAGGACCATGTTTTTAAATATTTCATAACCTACTACCCTTGGCCTCATCAATGATGAATAATTCAAGCATATGGTCACTTTGGTGACTCAATAAATCCAAATGAAAGGCAAAGGCTAGTCTAGATAGGATAACAACAAGATATTGGATATGATATTTAGTGTAGGTGAGACGATCAATGAATCTATAAGCATCAATGAAGCCTTCGATAGAAATGATAAAAAATTCAATGAGTTATTAAACAAAGAGGAGGAGTGCATCATGAAGCCTTATATGGATCTATAACTTGTTGATGAATAACATGAGAGGTCCATGAGCTTCCTCTAATAATAAACATGGGCCCCACCATCACGTTAGAGTAATATTCTATTTTAATATAAATTAGGAAACATTTTATAATAGAATATTCCATTATAAAGTCATATGTTATTTTGTTAGCATATTTTCCTCTAGGTCAATATGATTTGGGAAAGCATGTGTATTCTAGTGCTTGTAAAGACAACTATCTTTATCTTTATACACTTGTGAGTTGTAGTAAACCTGTATACTGCTTGGATTTTCTATAAAGGCATGTATTACCATTTTATAAGGGAGAGATTTTTGAGCAACTTTGTCTACTTGAAGCAACTAATAAAATCAATTAATTCTACAAGATTTCCTATTTTTATGTGTTAATTTCTAATTTAGTTTTTCTCTCAACTATTAGTAGAGGTCTTAAATTTGAGTAGTGTATTTAAATTCTAAATAACATTCTTTAATCATAGGGTTTATTATTTTGCCTATGCTATATTATTTTAAAGATCTTATGTTTTTCTTCATTTCATTTTTATCTATATTTATATGTGTAATGGCTATTTCATTATAGTGGTAAATCCCTAAAGTAGAATTTGTGATTCTTAAACATTTTCCTCTAAAGTTTTCCTAATATATAGTTACATTTTTGAGATTAGGATATGTTACATTACATATTTGTTAAATTTGTATTTAGTTTCCATTAATACTTTGTCATATTGTTTAGGACTAAAATTGGCACTCACTTATTTCTTTTCTACCCTACCCTTCTCTTTGCTCTTTCTTTTACACCATGATCACTTTAGTTTTAGCTACTTTATAAAAATCCATTTATATTAGTCTGTAGCTTAAATTAAGAATATAATTCAATAAGTATAAAAAATAATTCACAAATAATGGGCCAATGTGACTCCCAAACACCAAACTTATATAAATATTATGGAACAGTTATCTTACTCTGTTGGTATTTCACCATAGGCAACCATATTGTCAAAACCTATAACTCATGCTCTAAATTTTCTAAATTCTAAAATGAGAAGTGTTCTTTAAACACTAAGGGCACCTATGGTACATTTATAATAATCAATAGGATATCTCCTACTAATAGTATCCTCACATATATGTGTATTCCTTCACTACTGAAAAAGAATCTCATGAACAAGAATTTGAAGGTTTATCTTAGTTGTGGCCTCTTCATTTCAATAAATCTAAATCAAAGTAAGATTTAGGTGTTGACATAACCCTAATAGATATAAATGGGAAGTAATATTTAGATATTTATAGTATATAATTCCCTTTCACCAATAATATAGATAAGTATGAACCTCTAATCCTAATCTTGCAATTTGTACTGAAGCATAATGTTAAGTAGTTGTAGATATTTGATGATTTAGAACTAGTTGTTAACTAGATCAAAAAGAATTTCAAACTTAGTTAAAGAAATAAAAAAATTGATCATGGGGTTTAATTGAATAATTTGAATCAATCAAAATTATATCCATCCCAATGGAAATAAACTAGATGATAGATTCATTAGAATTTTGATATGCCAATTTGGCATTGCTCCAAGAATCTAAAATGTATAAATTCTTTTTAAAGTTAGCTCCTTGTCCTTCTATCCTAGATAATATGGATAAATTTCAATTATTTGAGGATAATAAATATATTATAAAATTTATTAATAATTATGGATCCCTTGAATCCTAAATAATAGATGAAAATGATGTTGATCCCATGCACATTGGAGATCTTGGAGAACATGGTGTCTTATATCTAAAATAGAATCACATCCCCATATGGATGGTCTCCCTAAATCAAAAATTTTATGTATACCCACAATATTAAAATAAAATAAAAACCTAAATCAACTAAATCTAATTTTGTCAAGGAAACTCTAGGCACTGACCAACATCTCCAATATGTAAACATTGGTTTCAGTTTCACTAAAGTGATAAACAAAATTTGAAAGGTCTACTAATAGAATACAAAGATATGATCACCTAGAAATATGAATATCTAAAGGTCATTAACCATAGGTTCATTACATATATAATCCCATTAAATCTATAACATAGTCCCTTTAGGTAGAAACATAGGCTAGTAAATCCAATTCTAAAGCCTCTCATCTAGACATAAGTACAAAAACTATTGGATGCTAGGATTATCTTTCTAACTAGAAACTCTAACTAGGTAGCCAACTTGGTTTTAGTCATGAATAATAATGGATAAATAAGGCTCTATGTGGATTACAAGAATTTGAACTGAGCATTAGAAAATGATAACTATCCTTTTCCCTCCCTAGAAGAGGTAACTTGAATGGTTAGTGTATCTGAGATGATGTCCTTCCTAGATGGATTCTTAGGCTATAATAAAGTGTTATTAGAAGCACAAGACAAAATTAATATTGCATTCAACACTAAGTGGTGAATGTTTACATATAATAGGATGCATTTTGGCCTAATCAATGTACAATTAATCTTCCAATAAGCTATGGACTTTTCCTTTTAGGTACTCATGGGAAAATGCATCATCATTTATATGGATGATTTAAAAATATTTTTTAAATATATAGATAACCATGTTGAGCATATACAAAGAGTATTTTATAGGTGTAGAGGGTATATAGTATCACTCAATACAAAGAAGAGGATATTTAAAGTCACTAAATCGAAACTATTAGGTCATGTCATCACTAAAGATGGGGTCTTCATTGAACCGTAATGAATCCAATAAATTTCTAAGATAACACCTCCTAACAACAAGAAAGAGTTGAAGTATTTATTTGGTAAGATGAAATTTATAATAAAATTCATTTCCAATTTTGTAGAGATTGTGAAGACATTGAATGTTATGTTGAAACAAGATACCAAACTAGAATGGAAAATAGAACCCAAAAAATATTCGCAAGACATTAAAACCCACATTACTCAAGATCAAATTTTTATCAGCCCAAATTTCAATAAGGATTTATACCTTTATTCATTTACCTTGGAGCACACTATAATAGATGAACTCACACAATAGGTAGATGATAATGATCATATGATTGCCTTCATGGGCACCAACCTAAAGATGTACAGTTGAAATATTTAGTTTTACATATATATATATATATATATATATTCACTAATAAAATTTGTCAAGAAGTTTAGGCATTATATTATGAGGAACAAGATGTATGCCATCATTATTGACCTAAATTTAAAGCTCATATTTAGCCAAAACAAATTGGGTAAAATAAAAGGCAAGTGGATGGTAAAATTAGAAGAGTTTGACATTGAAATTAGACCATTCAATATGCTAAGAGACCAATGAATAATCCAATCCATTACTGATATTGATCCACTAATTTGTATTGAACAAATGAATGAGACTTATGTAGTTTATGGTGAATGGTGTGATCATATCATCCACTACTTACTCATGGATACATGTCCCCCGAAGCTAAATCAAGAGAAAAGTTGAGCTATTAGGCTCAAATTAGATCATTATATGATAAAAGGAGTCCTATACTAGAACAACTATGAAGGCATCTATTTGAGTCATGTATCAAAATAAGAAGTTGTGGACATCTTAGATAGTATAAATTAGAATATAGGTATTGGACACACCTAAAGTAATGCAAAAACCCATAAAATATTGAGGATGGGATATTACCAGCCTATAATCTTCAAATATGATAATAGCCATGTCATAACCTATAATTAATGTTAGGTATTTATAAAAAGTGAAGTGAATGCTACCATGCCACCACAAAAATTCATGGAAGATGACCTTTTTATCAATGGGGTATTGAATTCATTGGGGTGATAAACCAAAATTATTCTTTATGCCATAATTTTGTCATAATAGCTAATAACTATGGCACTAGAAGGATAAAAATTATGGATAATAAGAACTCCAAATAACTAGATGTTATCAAAATTTTGGATGAAAACATACTAACTAGGTTTGGCATTCCAATATCCTTATTTTGTGATAATGGTTTAGCTTTCTAATCTACTAAATTTACTAAGTGGGCCTATAAAAAAATCACCATCAAGTTTTATTCAAGGGAATAGAGTGGTTAACTATACCAAAAAAAAATTATGGATGCCCTCAAGAAGTTATCACAAGATAAACCAAGAGAATGGCACCTACTACTAAAATATGCAGTATGTGTAGACAAAACAAAGTACAAGAAAGCCCTCAAGGCTTCACCTTTTATATTAGTGTATGGATAGTAGTTAAGTTTCTTTGTCACTCTTAAAATCATAATGTATCAATTCATTCAAGAATATATTAGGGAAGATGAAATAATCTAGTGGAGACTACTTGATATAGTCCATATGGAGGATGCTTAAATTGAGGAATTTTATAGCTTCAATAAACACCAAGACATTGTCAAAATATGTTTTGAAAAATGGTTTAAAATTAAGGATTCTAGGATTTCAGACCAAGTTCTTTTATGGGATAACTCACACAAGAAGAAAGGACAACATGATAAGACCACTACTTTATGGATTGAACCATATCAAATATATGAAATTCTAGGAAACAATACCTTCCATTTAAGGGAACCTCAAGATAATTACCTCACCTTTCCAATCAATGGATAATTTTTGAAACATTATTTCATGGCTAATCTAACTAGAGATGCTTCTGAGTGATTATAAGTTTAAATATATATGTAAAAGTAGAGTAGATTTCCTACTTTATAGATTAAACTTCTTAGTTTATAAGTTATTCCTTTCCAATAAATGGATAATTTTTGAAACATTATTTCATGGCTAATCTAACTAGAGATGCTTCTGAGTGATTATAAGTTGAAATATATATGTAAAAGTAGAGTAGATTTCCTACTTTATAGATTAAACTTCTTAGTTTATAAGTTATTCCTCTTGTTTTTCTAGATTAATGTTTTATACTTTCAACATTTTGCTTTGGTTAGACTAGTTGTTACGTTTTATATCTTGGCTTATTATAATTTTAGAACATACCAAAAAATTTATTACACTATAATTATAAAATACTTGCCAAAAAAGGGAAATAATATAAAATGAAGCATAATTGCCAGTGATAAGGATTTAGTTTGGTATTAATTGAGCTTATGGGGTTGAAGTATGTTTTATCACTAAATGAGGTTCTACATGGAATGAGTGATTTTTCTAGACCTTTGGGATTTTATTTGATATAATCATTCAAATTTTATAATACTTTTTATTTCCAAAGATCAACTACACTATTGAATGCTAAAACTTGGATGAAAGATAAAAAAATTTACAAATGGATGCACATTGGTAGGAATGTGTTTATTAAAATAATATTTCTTCTATATACACTTAGATAATTGTGATTCCCAACCATTCTTCTATCTATGTTTCAAAAAAATCATCATTCATAATTATAGAAGATGGGTGACCCAAGTAATCTCTATTGGTTCTATGGATGCATGGATGACACCAGCGTAAAGCTTAAAGTAGAATTAGAGGTATCTCTATCAGGGCTATGGATACATGGATAATAGTAGAATAATTCTAAGACATTCCTTAAATTTTGGTAATAAAATATTAATTCAAAACAAAACTTATAGTGTTTATCCAGGACTTTATCAAAAATATCATAACAACGGGAAAATAAATCTCACAATATCACACACACACACACATATCCAAGGAATGTAAAGGATTAGTATGTTCCATGGGGTAGAAGGATTTATTTTCCAATTATTTATTTAATTAATATTTTATTTATAGAGGAAAAAATATATTATGATGCATTATTGATATTATGGGTTCTCAAATACACACACACACACACACACACACACACACACACACACACACACACACACACACACACACACACACACACACACACACACACACACACACACACACACACACACACACACACACACACACACACACACACACACACACACCATTTTAAATTCAAATATGGATCCACTATTGATTGAATATTCTCATTTGAGGTCTTATGATCCTTATAAATTTAAGACATTTATTTTGAAAGGAATAAGTCTAAGGTATTTTATAAATTATAAAGCATGTTTTAGGGTTATGATAATAAGAATAAAATATATGAATAATCCATATTAAATAATTTACCTTTTTTCCTTTGATTTTAATTTGACTCAAAACCTATGTACATGTCATATTTTTTATTTAAAATCTAATCAAGATGATATGTTATGTTCTAGTTTATTTTTTGCCTATGTTGTAACTTCAATATGCTATTTTTTGAATAAGTGTTTCTTGGAAAATCCTTAGGCTCATCTAATCTTACCATGCAACATCTTTCCACTTAACTAGAACCCAAGTGAAGAGTGAAAGTCACCCAAGTGAGGAGAAAATTGATATCTTACCAAATGTCACCATCTTGCTAACTCAGAAGCTCTCAGATTCTTATACAATGTATGAATCTTAACTATATAATGAAGTAGTGAGATTCATCCCCTTGTCATTATCTATATAACCCATAGGTGATGTCAATTGAATTCATTATAGTGTTATTATAGGCAAACAAAGTAGTAAGAGCCATCCACGTGTCATCATCTTGGTAACTTGGAGGTGATGTTATTAAAGTTCCTTGTACTATCATTCTGGGAAAGTAGAATAATGAGATCCATCCACATGTCATCATCCCACTAGCTTGGAGGTGACATCAGTAGAATTCATTATACAATCATTTTATGTAAGTGGAGTATTAAGTGCCATCTGTGTGTCATCTTCCCACTGACCTAAATGTGGATCACTTAATGATCATGAATCTTATATTATAGGCAAGTGGATCACCAATATCCTACCCCATTTCACTATCCCATTAACACATAGCTAGGAGAATAAGGTATGAAGGAACCTAGAATAAAGTGAAAGAAGAGATGTAGAGATGAAGTCATCATATTTTAGCATTTCAAAAATAAAATTCAAATAATGAAGGTAGGAAAAGAATGGATTGAAATATTTTATTACCATTAATTCACATGTATTGGAGACTTAATGCATTCAATTCTCAAAGATAGAAAATCTAAAGAAATATAGTTTGATTTTCCATACTCGATCACATGTCATCCTAGATACCAAGTGTAAACTACTAATTTAAATATCTAAAATGACCAAGATATTTTTAACTATTTAGATAACATGCATATTCATACCCAAGTTTCAATGGCCTCCTCATCTCATACCCCTTCCCCTTATACATATTCAATTGTTGGGCCAACTAAGTATACAAAAAAAAATGTTTGATTTAGTATCTCTTAACCATGATTTTAAACACTACTTTTTAGGATGAAGTTGATGTTGTAGATCCACATAGGTCATAATATAAACTTTATATTTTCACATAGAGATATAGAGATGACATTATGTTAATAAAGGTGGTTAGCCTATGAAATATTATATCCAAGCATTGACATACTATTTGATTTATTTGTAAATGAGGAGCTTTTTAAGAAAATAATACATTTCTAACTTAGAAATACTTATATAAAATTAATAAGTGGAAATTTAATCAAAATGTACTACATGTTCCATCTTCCAAAGATGACCTATAGGTAGGACATGGTCAATTCATGGCTCCTTATGAATAAAATTCATAGCAATTTTCAAGAATGGAATATAAAACTAAGAAAATTTATGATTCAAGGCCCTATTTCTATTTCTACCATATCCACCTTAAAAAAAAGGGTAAGGATTTCCATGTCTTTACTAAACATAATACATGGATTCCCAAGTATTTCTTATGTTAATGAGGTATGGATTCCATTATTGGATATCATCCCAACTTTAAAAAAAATCATCACCCTAGGGGAAATAATTAGATCCAATATGATTCATTGAGTCACCAATCTTAAGAAATTACAAGATGGTGTGTGTGTGTGTGTGTGTGTGTGTGTGTGTGTGTGTGTGTGTGTGTGTGTGTGTGTGTGTGTGTGTGTGTGTGTGTGTGTGTGTGTGTGTGTGTGTGTGTGTGTGTGTGTGTGTGTGTGTGTGCGTGCGTGTGTGTGCGTGTGTGTGTATGTGTGTGTGTGTGTGTGTGTGTGTGTGTGTGTGTGTGTGTGTGTGTGTGTGTGTGTGTGTGTGTGTGATTTCATATTTATTGTATGTTTCAACTCCAATAATACCTTTGACTTATGAGGAACCCTAACAATCATCTACATAGTATTTATAAAAACTTAATTTGTAACGAGTTTAACATCCTCCATGTTCATAGGTTAAGGAATCAAATAAAAATAATTATAGAGACATTTTATACTATGGTATAATAGGTTATATATGGGTAGAACATCCCTATATTATTAGACACCATAAAGAAAAATATTTTAAAAATGGGCAATTTCTAGATCTATCCTGAGTGCACCATAATCAAAATAGAGGGCACTAAGGCACACCCCCTATATTTACCATGAATATTTGTTGACAAATTGGTTGAGAAAAAATGGATACTAAATTCAATAATAGTGTTCATGTCAAGATACAAAGGGCTAAACAAGCAACTATTCACCCAACCTCTGTTAACATTGGTCAAATATAGTAACAAGGAGGGAACACTTACAATATGTTGGAAAAATTAGGGTTAATTATGGATTGAAATGGAAATTTTTTTTACATTAGTACCCTCTAAAAATTAGTGGACATATCAATAAATATGAGAAGAAATTAAGAATCAATTATGGGTACTAGTCTTACAATCATGATTATGTAAACATGAATGTTGAAGATGATACTAAAGTGGATACAAGGATTCATAGAGTAAATATGTCAATTATTAAATGGATCCAATATGATCCTACTATATCTAAGGATAATTCTATGAGGATTAAAAAGGAATAATCAATTTCTACACTTATTTATGGTCCCCGTCCTCAAATAAAATTAAATATGCAAGAATAAATTGACCCACTTGGGTAAGTAAAGGTTGAATAAAAAGTTGAGGATGACTTAGTCACCAATTAAAATTCACTTATTACTCCTTATTCTCATCATAAAAATATCATAGATGAGAAATCTTCAATTCTTAGTGAGGTAGATGGGTTATTCTCCATGTTACCTCTACCTCTACTAACCATAGTATAATAAGTCTTCTTGATTTCCTCTCCCAGGTTTCTATTATTTATTCTCCTCACTCACCACCTATTATAATAACACCACCAATGGTAGTTCACCTATCTCTTAGGTGACAATATTTACCTACCATTATTCCATTAGTATTCACTATCATTCCCACTACACTACCACCTGCTTCTAATGTAATCCCTTCATATTCCACTCTAAGGACAACCCCCATTATTTCTAAGCCTCCAATTTCTTATAATATAAATCCCAAGATTCCTCCATTCTCACCCAAAAATGTTTAAGTAGAGGAGCGATTTGAAAAAATTCTAGGGGAAGAAGGAGATAAAAGAAGGGGTCAATGGAGGTCAAACCCTATTGAAATATAGGATAATGAAAAAGAAAATAAAAGGTAGGAAACTAAATAAGAATTTGTGTCTAAAATATAAAATGATAAAATGAAATGATTTAAGGAAAGTAATAATGAATATGAATAAAATGAGTGCATGACTGAATCATACACCAATTCATAAGGGACAAATATCATATAGGGATCTAAAGAAGTTGATCAGGAAAGGGTTAGCTTAGTGGACATCTAGTAATTATCAAATAAAGAGGGAGACATGGAAGGTGAGGCATAGTCAAAATTATAAGCCTTAGAATAGGGCCATCATAAACCACACCCCATACTCTCCATCTAAAACTACCATAGTGATAACTACAACAACAATGTCCCTAGTTATTTCCTCCCAAAGTGTAAGTATACAAGTTCATTTTTTGATAAATTATTCAATTGATACTATTATAATTGATGTAGTAGGAAATGATGATTATTTTTATTCTTTAAGCCCAATAAATAAAACCCCATGTAGTCACAATACCAATTTTTCCAACTACAGTTCATTTTCCTATGGTTTGGGCTTTTCTTCCACTTATCCAACCTATTATGAGTCTTCTTACTATTAATATGAACACTAGGATAACTTTCATATCTATCACTAGTTACATGAAAAAATTTCTTATGACCCCAATGACACACTCATTCTTTAGTGAAACTAGTCTCTAATCCTTTGAGACATCAAATAAGGTACATTTTGAAAGTCTACTATCTAACTCCATTTTGGAAGCATAGGTCACACCCCCAAATTTATCTACATAGCTGGGAATGCCTATTGGACAAGATCAAATAGATTACTATATAGTTTAAGTGCATAATTAATATGGGAAAACTAATTATGTCATTGATACCCCAATGTAAAATAAAATTACTAAATGGAGGAAGGATACACTTCCTTTCCCTTAATTGGGTACATCTTCTCCTACAATAATGCACCATGTAAGAATCGTCCTTATTATACTCCAATAGTCATATAAAAATCTCAATAGTAAGTTGCATTGAATGTCCCCTCATGGATTTAAGAACTAAAAAAGGAGGAAGTAGATAAACAAGACTAGTGATTGTTGACCAACCAAATATCAAGTTCTATTTTGATAGACAAACCAATACCTTAAGGAAAGTCGAGAGGAGGAATTTAGTTATAGAGGGATAATAAGTTTAATTATAACAAAGATAAGACATATTTTATTTGATAAAAAAATTAAAACAAACCCTTTAGACCTATATAGATACATGGAATATCCCTACTTTTTAAAGATGCTATTATAGGTGTAATTAAATACATGTTGAATAGTTATGACTAGTTTGTATAGAGGACATAAGAGAGTATCACTATTTAATCTCTAAAATAGAGTATGGACAATGTATAGAGTGTATCTAAGAAGTTTTATGACACTAATCAATTAATAAGGCCTGTAAAGGCTATATCTTAGCTTAAGTGGGGGGATATAATTCAATTATTCAATAAAATGAAGGATATGGATGATAAACTGCACATTCTAATCCAAGAAATAAGGAACAAATAATAATCCCATTTGAACCTAATAACAAACTAAAGGCTCTATGGGCCTATAATTATGTAGGTGTTAAGAGGCATAACTTACTTGACTAGCATTGAGAGATTCAAATTTTAGTGCTATAGTTTACAAGTCAAGAGAGAGAGGTTGTCTCCAATATGAAATAAATGAGGGTAACCAAAGTAAGAACTCATATTTTGAAATTAGTTTCTAAGATCATATTTTAGAACCTCTTCTGATCATAGTTGATAGCTTTTGAGAAGAAATTGAGGGAACAATTTACAAAACCATCAAAGAGATAATACAACTAGTGAATATTTACATAGATAAAATTATAGAGACATAAACACTTCATGTGGAGGTTAAATATTCATTGAATACATATAATAATTTTATGCATATGATTTAAAAACTATTTTAAAGGTACTTACTAGATTTTTAAACTATTGATATTGACTTTTAGGACAATCACAACTTTTATTTAAAAATGGAGGTGATAAAGAAGTCATCTTTTGTAGCAAGAGCACCAACAAAACCTGCTCAAGGCACATAATATTAGTATCTAACATATATATTAGTGTAAATATAAATAGGGATAATATTTGGGCCACTTAGTACATTTGCTTCTATAACTACATTTATGGAAACTTCTATTATAACTCCAACTGGTGTATATCTAACAACAATGCCCACTATAGTGGTCACTCAAGTCACAATTATATATTGATCCACATCAGTGAGAAAGCAAGTCCCACCTCCTAGTGTGGCCAAATCACACACACACACACACAGATATATATATATATATATATATATTGTTACAAGTTCATGTTATAATTTTAACATAATTTTATTTTGTGACCTCTTTATTTTTTAGAATTCTTTTGTCAAAATATTATTTATAATCACATTATAAACATGCATTCAATGCATGAATTTTTGACACCTAGTTCTATTTTTCAAGATGTAAATTTATTTTTTTCTTGAGAGATGAGGCATCCCCATCTCAATAATATATATACTTTTATCCTCCTATTCCCAAAGGGAGGATAATTTTGGATATCAATATTAATAATAAATTTTACATATTATTCTACAATTAGTCTTAATGTGAAAATCTTGTTCTTCTCCAAACTTGTATCTTAGTCTTTTGATTGTTCATGAGTATTATTTTTAATATAATTATTAATATTATGCTATTTATAATTTTAATGAATTTTGTGTAGTAATCATAATATCCTTTTGTAGACAAGTAATTGTAATCTAACAAAGATAATTACCTCTGATTATATATGCCAAAGTTTATTGTATTATTTTTCCATTAGAAACTTAATTATGTTTTATTTTTTATATGATTATAGTATCTTATATCATACATTGGTTCCTAATTCATTATCGAACTCCTAACTCAATAACTAGTTTAGAAAGGTTTCATCTTGTTTAGTCCACAAACTTTATTTTCTGCCCTACCTTTCCCTTTGTTTGAGTTTATTTTGGTTATGCCCACCTTAGGTTATATCCATCATCAATAAACCCATCTCAATTTTATATATATTCAAATCATATATGATTTATCTAAGATAAAAAAATAATCTACTCATTGCTATTACACCAATATGTTGTTTATAGAAGATAATACCCCATATCTCATGCCTTGGAGTGAATATCTTTTCATTGATACTAAAGTGTTTGAAGTTACATCTTAATGTTACTTGGTGTGAATAAAACCCACATAAACACTTTTGAAAATATAATTCCCTTATATTTTTTATTGAACTTCCATGTTACTAATAACATGGTTGAGTATGTAGCTCACATATTTAGAATGCAAACAATGATTGTTTTATACATCTCTTACATGATTTAGGTGTATTGTAGTTTATATGTTCCAAGTTTGTGTCATATATTAATGTAGAAGAAAAAACCTTATATCATATAATGAAATATTTAATACTCTTGTTAAACAGTTCATGGACTTTACCATTGATGCAATTACCACAAGTGTAAAACACTATAAAAGACTATCTTACCTCCTTAGCTTCCAATTTCAAATATCATGAAGTGTTACATGATATGGAGTTCTTAATCCACATGAGGAAATGTCCATATATGCTAGTGTTTTAGGATGATTATATTATCTACCACATAAAGGTTGTCACCAAACCTATCCTCTCAAGGCTACATCTCATGAAAAGATTAAACTTTACAAGGAATCCTTCAAATATGTTCTTAAGCATAACATACTTTATTATAAAAACACTAAAGGCACCCAAATCCATTATGTTAGTAAAGAATAAGTTCCTTATATTCTTGATCATTAACATGGGGAAATATATAATGACCACTATAGTATATATTCTACATTTCAAAAATTACTATGTATGGGTTATCATTGACCTACCCTTGAAAAGGATGCCATAACTTTTATGAAAAAGTGAAATCCTTGCTATATCCATGTTGATCTTATTCATTTTCCCTAGTTGATATTCAAACCCTTGAATATCCTTATCCATTCTCTATGTGGAGATCATATATCATTGAGAAGTTACCTTGATCACAAGCTAACCATGTCTTCATTGTTACACCACCTAATACTTTACCAAGTGGGTAGAAGCCATACCCCTTGTTTATGTTATTGGTATTACTATATTTATGTTTATCCTTAATTATATAATATGTAGAATTAATATTAATCAACTAATAATATATAAATATGGTGTAAATTTTAAAAACAAGGACATGAAGTAGCTTTGTGTGAAGTTAAAAATTATGAAAAATAATATCTGTTTCTAACAAGTTTTCGCTTTCACATTCAAAGGAAGTAAGAAACTAAAAGAAATGGTCTAGGGTTAGATGATACCCAGATGAGGTCTACGCACCGTTATCCAGACGTTGTAGGGACTCCTCTTTGGCTATGGAAGATGACACCTGTAGAAGAAAGAGACTTAAACAAAAAATGTGTTAGATAGGTAGATGGTGGGCTACCAAGCAAAAGCTTGATCCCAGAAGTGCAAAGACTTCCTTGAGGGATGACAATCCACTAGTTGATAAAAAGAATGTTTGATAAAAGAAAGAAATGGTGAAAGACTAAACAAAATAAATAAAGATAAAGCTTGCATGTATTCTGATATCAGTCTTCCACAGTCACCGACGTTAGTTAGTCTGTCGGTGTCAATTTTTCAAGGTCACCAACGTCGGTTAGTCTAGAAACATTGGTAGGGGTAGTGGTCCTGGTGGCCAGTGTTAGTTGGGGCAATGGCCTTGGACAGGGTCTAGATGGGTTTATGGTCTGTAGAATGGTCTAAAGGTCTGTTTGGATGGTCTAAGAGTCTTTACAGGGTTTGTGTTGGGTTTACAGGGCAGAGAGTGTGGCTAAAAAAGGGATAAGGACGTGGGGAAGGCCTCTCAGCCTTTCTGAGAAGAAGTCAGGTCTGGTCTGGGTGATAGATGAGTATGGTTCATAGAATTTATAAGTAGCAAATGGGGACTGATTATCAAAGCATTCTAAAATATTGAGATGAAACAAAAGCATAATACTTACCTCTTGCCTACTGAAGAAGAAGTGTAGGAAACCTGTTGCTGATGCTACTGATGTAAAAGACTACCTATAGAGTGGAGTGACTGATGTAAAGTCCCTTTACCCTGTGATGCTTAGTGTGCATCTGGGAGAGAGAGAGAGAGGTTGAAGTCTGGGTGCAAGAGGATTTTTGCATTCAGGGGAAGAGGATCCATTGATTTGGCTTATAAGTTGGTTTTAAGCAACTAACGTAAGTGATCCCACTAGCATCGATTGACTGTAACCGATGTCGACCGCTAGAATAATGGAAAAAGGGCTAAAATTAGCCTTTTTCTCATTCTTCCAACTACCAGGGTCAATTGGTCATGGGAAAATGGTTGAAGGTGGGTTAAATGAGCACGAGAGGATAGTGGAAGGGATGAAATGGGGTCTAAGCATTTAAGATTTAGCATGGGATGATGAAGGCATCCAAGGGTGGTGAGGTGTCAAGGAGAGAGAGAGGGAATTATTAATTCAAAATAGATAATTATTTTAATTTAATAAGACATAAGGGGCATGTTGAAGTGGAAAGGGACCAAGGGGGAGTCGATCAAGGAGTAGACACGATTTTGGTGTCTACATTTGCCCCTTTTTATCTTGTTGGTTGTTCTTGATGAACTGCAAGACAAAAATAGGAGTTGATTGCCCCAGGTATGGGATGAGATCTTTTCATTTTGTTGGTTGTTCTGGTGAATTGCAAGACAAAAATGAATGTAGGTTGCCCCAATTATGGGATGAGGTATTCCCCCTCAAAGTGGGAGTCAAGGGAAGGGAACCAAAAATCAGATGCTGATTTGAAAGATAAAGGATGGATATGGTGAAGATGGGGTGCAAACGCTAAAAAAGATGGGATTGTGTGCATAACACTTCATGAGATGGTCAGGTCAAATTGTCGCAGGTCAAGGTCAAGGAGTGCCAAAATCAAAATAACCAGGCCCTAGCATTTAGTCATAGATAATTGGGTTATTTGATCCAAGCTGTAGCTCCAATGGTCATCGTGTTCCAAGTATCTTGGGCTTAAGAAGTGCTCTTAGAAAACACAAAAATGTCACAAGTAGTGGGGATCAACTTGCTCATGATCCAATACTTGTGAGGGTTAAAATATGGGTTGCAGACAATTTTGCTAACCATTCATGAGGTAGCATACATGCAAAAACAACCAAGGCAATGTTGTCTTGGAAGTGGTTGTAGTTGGAGGAGATAGGCGTGATCTCCAGGGTCATTGGTTGAGTCGAGGTGAGATAGATCATCAGTCCATTAGATGGATAGATGAAGGAATGTGATGAAGAAAATGGCCGAGCTAACCTCAAACAACCCCATGTCAACTGAGTGCTGCCTACATAGCCCCTATTTTTAGGGCCTTAGGCTGATGTAGTTCTCCTTAAAAGGGAGGAAGAGGGTTGGTTGTGGATGGGGTCGGACTAGGTCAAGTCATGGTCAAAGGGTAATATGGTTTGTCCATCAGATAGATGAATAAATGGATGTGGCTGAGCTAACCCCAGAAGATGTCATGTCATGTGAGTGATGCCTACATAGCCCTTATTTGAAGGGCCTCAAACCAATGTAGTTCATAATAGGAGTCAAAATGGTTGATGATTAGTTTGGTCATGAGTTGAAATGATGAGGATAAGATGATGTTATAGCCTTTTCCATATTGTGTGATGGTGTATTCTGTAACATTGGTTGTGGTTTTTCATCCCTAGCAATTGTCCATATTGGATGATGGATGTATGCTAAAAATGAAAGAAGTCTATTTATGCCTCAACAAGTAATGTTTTATGCTTGACATAAATTATATGGTCGATAGTTTCCATGTGTATTAGTTTTCATAGAAACTATGTGAAATGGACTATGTCATGTTGGTGGTTTGAAAAATGTTTTGGGTTGGTTTGGTTTGGTTGGCAAATGATTTGGTTGAATGTGACCAAGGTGTGGATAAAAGTGAAAGGTGCATTGCTCTTTCATTGACAAAGACCATAATGATAACATAGGTAGGGGTTTTTAGAAACAAAAGCCCCGTTCATGCATCACATCGTTGACCATTGGTTGTGTTAGATGAGTAATCAAATCATTTTGACATTCAAATGAGCTCAAAATCCCTTGAGTAGGTGATGTGATATGGGAGGAGAGGGTAACCCCTTTTACTAGGGATAACTTTACCCCTTTTTATAGGAGACCCTGACAATGACTACAAGCCAAGTCCATGACCTTTTTATTTATTCATTTATTTATTTAGTGCAGACTGATTGATGCGAGAAGTCTACGAGGGAGGTCGCTTGTTTTGTGGTCAGTTGTGAAGCTGATCGATGTGGGAAGCTTCTGAGAGAGTGTTGTTTATAGAAAGATTTAGTCATAGCCATCCTTTGAGGGAGTGGTCTATATTTTTGCTTTGTATATATAAGGGCTTTGAATTGTTGTCCTTCGAGGGAGCAGTCTATTAGCTATAACAATGATTGTATAGATGTCCTTTGAGGGAACAGTTTGCATTTAGAGTTTGTGACCTTTTGATATGTTAGGCATCCAAATTTATTTATTTATTTTTCTATTTTTAACTAAATTTTCAGTCATGGACAAGACTATAAAAGCTTAAGGGTTCCCTTTTATTAGGACAAAGCATGCATACTTTATAAAAGGGTTACATGGGGTTTGTTTAGGGGAATAGGGTTGAAAGGAATGAGGATTAAGAGGATGGGGTTGCTCAAGGGATGAGCTCAAGTTAAATTTCAAGTGAATGAGTACTCGACTAACAATAGAATGGTCACAGATGTAAGGCATTAAGAGGCTCAAGTTCTGGTCAGCCTTCGAGAGAAGACAGACGATAAGTCCTTAAACCATACTTGTGCATGATGATGTAAGGTCCAAGCCAATTAAGAGCAAACTTGCCTCATTTGCTTCTTTCCAAATTGGTCACGTGTTGGTCGATGATTAAGAAGTTGGTTGATATTTGGTTGATGTTTGGTCGAGGCTTGGTCGAGGTCGATTGAGACTTGGTTGGGGTCATGATTAAAAGGTTGGTTGATGTTTGGTTAAGACTTGGTCGATGAGGCTTGGTTGATATTTGGTCAATGTTTGGTTGAAGTTTGGTTGATGTTTGGTTGAGGTCATGATTAAAAGGTTGGTTGATGTTTGGTCAAGACTTGGTTGATGAGTATTGGTTGATATTTGGTCAATGTTTGGTTGATGTTTGGTCGAGGTCATGATTAAAAGGTTGGTTGATGTTTGGTCAAGGTTTGGTCGAGGTCAGTTGATGTTGGTTAATATTTGGTCAATTTTTGATTGAGGTCATGATTAAAAGGTTGGTTGATGTTTAGTCAAGGTTTGGTCGAGGTTTGGTCGAGGTCAGTTGATGATTAGTCGAGGCTTGGTCAATCAAAATAGTCAGTATAAGGTCAAATTCCCCCAATTGCTAGGGAGAATGTTTGACAAATTTAGTTTGAGAGGGCGAGATCTTGATCTACCAGGTTAGAGGCAGGAATCTCAAAATCATGGATGGTGACAGAGGAAATGGTTGGTAATGATTTGATTAAAGTGGCTAATGGTTGGGGGTCATCAGGCTAGACCTCCATCGATTGTAAGGTTTGGATCAAAGTTTGATGATGTTGTGGAGAGTTTTGTATGAGATCATATAAAGACATCTTCACAGGGGTCGTGCGGTGAGGTTGTTTCACCACGGAGTCAGGGATTGTCTTTAAGGATGCTGGTCGAGATGTGCCCAGGACAGTAATCTTGGGTTTTGGTTGTGGTGAAGGTGGGTGGATGGGGATGTCCAAGGGATAGAAACATGTCTTTTACCTTTATCCTTTTGGGTTGGTGGGCTGGTGGTCAAGTTGACTATGTTGATTTCAAATAATGGGGTTAAACACAGTGGAGGGACCATAGTCTAGTGTTGAGATCCCAATTTAGGTGATGATGTTTTTGAGGCATGTGATGGTGTCAAAGATTTGGCAAAGGGGTAGTCAAGAGGATCCTTGATGAGAAGGGTATCCTTTTTGGAGTGTTGATGAATGACAGCTTTAAGAGTGCAACAACGCTCAGTGTCATGTCCTAGTGTGCGATGATAGTGACAAAATTTAGTGTTGTCGAACCAAGATGGTTTTGATCTGAGAGTTGATGAGTGTGAAGGTGAGGAGGTATGGGAAGCATGGGACGATGTTCAAGGTTTGTTGATAATATGGTCAAGAAGAAGGGTGTCTTTCTCCAAGCATTGGTAAATGACAACCTTGAGGGCACAACAATGCTCAGTGTCATGTCCCAGCGTGCGATGATACACACAAAGTTTAGTGTCATCAAACCAGGGTGGTTTTGGTCTAAGAGATTGGTATGGTTTAAGAGGTGGAAGACTGATGTGAGAAGACTACAACAATTGTTGTAATAGCAAGGCAATAGGACCTGCTAATGGGTTTGCATGTTTTGTTGCAGTAGGGGTTAATGACTTTTGTTTTGGAGGCATAAGAGGCATTGGTCATTTTGGAGGAAATATATGTTTAATGGGTAAAGGGGATAATGGAGGCAATTTGCCTCTATGACGTGTTGGAGTAGGAAGCACTCCTATTAAGGTGGATGGATGTGGGCCCAAAATAGAGGGCAATGATGAAGGTGGCAGAGGAATTCTTTGGTATGGTTTAGTGGCCTTCTTTGGTTTGGTTTGAGGACCACTATTGTGTGAGGCAAGATTAGGTATGGGGCGAACACCAAGAGATTTAATCTCTTTTGGCATGGTGGACACCTACATGGGTTTGGGTTCAGATATGGATGGAGGTGAGTGAGATGTAGCGATCTCAGTCAAAAGACAAGAGAAAACTATCACTGGGTCTTCCTTGGTCGAAGTGGGTGAAGAAATAGGTTCTTCTCTTGGTGGAGAAGGAATAGGATAATGTGACTCCTCAAGAGGATAGAGGGCAGGGATGATGGTGCCTTCTACTTGTGGTTGAGGAGTAGGCAAGGTAGGGTCCTCCATTGGTAGGAAGAAGGATGAAGGTGGGGCTAATGGCATCAGTATGGTCAAGGCATCCTCCAATATAAGAGAGGTCAATGGAGAACTAATAGGAGAAGAAGGCTCTTCTACCTATGATGGATGAATAGGAGAAGAAATCTCTTTTACCTATGGAGGAGGTTGGTCAGGGACAAGAGGTGAGACCGTGTTGACCGTGCATATATCATGCTCTTGGGAGCTATCGACCATGGTTTAGACATTGTTTTGGCTAGGAGGATGGTTAAGAAAAGGTTGTTTGAAGATATTGATGTTTTGGTTGGGTGGCACATTTGGGTTATCCAAAACAAGATCCCCCTTGTCTATCATGTCTTGTACAATGTTCTTGAAGGTTTAATAGTTGGTTATGTCATGGCCTTGAACATAGTGATAGTGACAAAAGTCATTTTCCCTATACCATGTAGGGATGGATTTTGAAGGGTCAAATTGAGGTGGCTGGATTGGAGGGAGATTGAGGACCCCATGTTTGACAAGTTTTTCCAACACAGAAGCATATGATTCTCCTAGTGGAGTGTGTTGATGCTATATGTAGCGTTGTTGGAATTGTTTTGTGATGCTTTATGTTGTTGAATGTTGAGATTGGTTAGTTGTTGTAGATGATGGTGATCTAATGACCACAGTGTTTGCCACTATTTTGGACTTGGAGTGGGAAGAATAAGGTCTGGAAGAAGAAGGGTCATCAGCTCTTGCATTGGTATTATGCAATTTGACCTTATTCTCTTCAATAGCATGGAGTTCAAGCTTTCGATCCATGGTGAAAGCTTTGTCAAAAGTGCAGAATGTTTAAACCCATAAGGTGGATGAGATGTGCATGGCACATGCTCGAGAGAAGAGCTCAATGAGTTTGGGTTGAGGTAAAGGGAAGGAGAGTTGGTTGATTAAGCCTTTCCAATAGGTGACAAAATTAGCTATTGATTCATCGTCAAACTGTCTGATAGAGTAGAGGTCTATGATAGAGAACTTTTTGGTGAAATTGATCAAAAAGTGGTCAAGGAAAAGTTGGGCTAGTTGGGTGAATGTGAAAAGAGAGTGACTGGTGAGAGAGCTGTACCAATCAAGGGCAGCACCAAAAAGTGACATGGGGAATGTGCATAGTAGTAGCACATCATCATGTGCTATCAAGTAACAAGCATGTCTGAATGCTTGCAGATGTTTCTGTGGGCCTTCCTTACTCTAGAAGTGAGTAAACTTAAGAAGCTCCCACTGACTGGGATACGGTTAGATTGGGATGGAGGGATGGATGGGTTCATTGCAAATTTGGTCATATGAAAGGACATTACTTGAACCAGAAATAGAAGCCTCAAGATTAGACATTTTGTCCATCAGCATTTTGATGAGATTGGCTGATAGATTGGTAGATGGGTCACTCCCTAGGTTGTAAGGCACTTGGAAGGTGTTAGAAGAGGCATATGACATAGTCAGTTGCACTTATATAGGTGCAACATATTGATAACTAATCATTGGGATAGATGTGGAAGCTAGGGGTGGTTATGCCATGGAGTTAGAGGGCACAAATTGAATATGGTCCACCAAAGGTGGTTGAGGGGTGGCAGCACTGGCTGAAGGGTAGGTAGTTACTCTTGTGTTGATAGGGGTAAGAGTAGGTGGGATGGAGACAACTAGATTTTGGAAAGGGGTAGAACTTTGTTGGATAGTCTGCAGTTGATGGGGGGCTGAAGCCCCAATGGAAGTGGGCCCCGAGATAGAAGGAGAAGCCACACTTTGAAGATTAGTCGTGGTTGGGTTGATGGTCAAAACAAAGGCCGAAGTGGTCATGGGTTGGGTAGCGGACGCTGTCAATATCATTGCCGCTTCAGTTAAGGAGGTTGGCATCCCTTAGACTGGGTTGCCTAAAGAGTCTCACGTTTGGATTCTCATAAGATAATGTTGAAGGGCCTTGACATTGAGGTCAAGGAACCTTTCAAAGTCTTGATCCCCTTCGGGAACAATAGATGGTTGAGTTGGGGTTGGTGAGACAGGAGTATGTTCGGTCTCTGAATGATACTCCATTAAAGGACTAGTTATGGAAGGCAAAGGTGAAAGCAGTTGTTGCCTTGCGTGGTCAACAAGAGTCTTGGTTTGATTGCATGTCAAAACCATTCAAGATAAAAGGTTTAGGTTTTAGAAACTATGTTTTTCAGTCTCAAAAAACTAGAATGGGTGCTAGATAGCAAGAAAGTTGGGTTTTAAGCTTGCTATTTGATAAAATGAATTTAGATAGTGACTGACATCGGTTGAAAAACTGATATCAGTGAAATATATTGCCGATGTCGGTCAGATAAATGATGCCAGTGAAGAAAGGTCACTGATGTCAGTGATAAAACTGATGTCAGTTACTATGTTTTCCAAAAACTCAAAAAAATTGAAAGTTTTTGGAAAAAAAGAAGAAAACGTCCTCACTAGCTCAAAAAACCAGATAGAAACAAAAAAATAGACAGAGACAGGCAGACCCTAAGAATTAAATCCTAAGAATCAACATTTAGAATCATGTTGGCTTATGCCTTAGAATGTGTTTAGGAAGTTGGCTCGTAGAATGGGTCCTAGAAGAGGTAGTCTAAAGATGGTTTTAGGTTAGTTTTGGTGCTCAAGATCTGTGTTAGGTTTTGTATGTGGCCTAGTGCTAAGGAGCAAGCTCCCCTCACTTCACGAGCCCAGTGATAAGCTGGTCTTGCTTAGCCAGTATATACTTCCCCTAGAGTTTATCCTCTGCCAGAGAATAGAGTGGGCTTTCCCCTTGGTAATGAAGTCAAAGTGGGATTGCCAGGATGGGTAAGGTATCTGCTAGGTGATGAAATCCTTGTTAGACCTTGTCTCAGGTAAGTTTAGATGTTTGAGTTTATGCAAGTGGTTTGGATGTGTAACATAAGTGTCCTATGCTTTATTCATGATGCATTTTTAATTACTATATGTGAGAGCTAAGTATGCATTCTAGAAGAAATAAAATGCATTGTGTTTTAACCCCAAATTGAAATGTGTGTTCATATGCAGACAAGTGAGAAGAGGTTGAAGAGTATGACTTTGATTAGTCTAAGATGCAAGAAAGAAAGAAGGGTTCTTTTTAACCTTGCTAATGGTGTCTTTTGGAAGAGATAGAAGAAAGAGATGTAAGGAGAGACCTAATGCACCTATATGAAAAGTTTATCTTTAGAAGAAAAAGTATGGACCCAAGAAAGACTTCTAGGGTCCCACCGAGAGTGCCAGAATGTTTCTAACAAGTTTTTGCTTTCACATTCAAAGGAAGTAAGAAACTAAAAGAAATGGTCTAGGGTTAGATGATACCCAGATGAGGTATGTGCACCATTAGCCAGACATTGTAGGGACTCCTCTTTGGCTGTGGAGGATGACACCTGTAGAAGAAAGAGACTTAAACAAAAAAGGTGTTAGATAGATAGATGGTGGGCTGCCATGCAAAAGCTTGATCCCAGAAGTGCAAAGACTTCCTTGAGGGATGACAATCCACTAGTTGATAAAAAGAATGTCTGATAAAAGAAAGAAATGGTGAAAGACTAAACAAAAGAAATAAAGATAAAGCTTACCTGTATTCTGTTATCGGTCTTCCACAGTCATTGATGTCAGTTAGTATACCGGCATCAGTTTATCAAGGTTACCGATGTCGGTTAGTCTACCAATGTTAGTAGGGGCAGTGGGCCTGGTGGCCAGCATTGATCGGGGCAATGGCCTTAGACAGGGTCTGGATGGGTTTATGGTCTATAGAATGGTCTGAAAGTCTATTTGGATGGTCTGGGAGTCTTTGTAGGGTTTGTGCTGGGTTTGTAGGGCAGAGAGTGTGGCTGAAAAAGGGATAAGGATGTGGCGAAGGCCTCTCAGCCTTTTTGAGAAGAAGTCAAGTCTGGTCTAGGTGATAGCTGAGTCTGGTTCATAGCATTTAGAAGTAGCAAATGGGAATTGATTATCAAAGCATTTTGAAATACTGAGATGAAACAAAAGTAGAATACTTACCTCTTGCCTACTAAAGAAGAAGTGTAGGAAACCTGTTGATGATGTTGTTGATGTAGAAGACTACCTACAAAGTGGAGTGACTGATGTAGAGTCCCTGTACCCTGTGATGCTTAGTGTGCATTTGGGAGAGAGAGAGGTCAAAGTACAGGCACAAGAGGATTTTTGCATTTGGGGGAAGAGGATCCATTGATTTGGCCTGCAAGTTGGTTTTAAGAAACTGACGTCGGTGATCTCCCCAACGTCGACCGACTGTAACTGACATCGACAGCTAGAATAATGGAAAAAGGGCTAAAATTAGCCTTTTGCCTATTCTTCCAACTGCTAGGGTCAATTGGTCATGGGAAAACGGTCGAAGGCAGGTTTAATGAGCATGAGAGGATAGTGGAAGGGATGAAATGGGGTCTAAGCATTTAATATTTGGCATGGGGTGATGAAGGCATCCAAGGATAGGCATCCAAGGGTGGTGGTGTGTCAAGGAGAGAGAGAGAGGGAATTATTAATTCAAAATAGATAATTGTTTTAAATTAATAAGACATAGGGGGCATGTTGAAGTGGAAAGGGACCAAGGGGGAGTCAACCAGGGAGTAGACACGATTTTGGTGTCTACAATATCCACAACTTATCACCCTCGATGTAATGGTTGTTAAATACTAAACTTGCACCCTTGTGAAGGTAGTTTTAAGGCTTCATATTTTGAAGTAACATGGAGAAAATCCTAGGATGTGGGTGTCCAACTAGATGGATTGAATCTCTATATTTTAAGGGCTATATTCCCTTGATGTATTAGTTAGGATCTCTACTCTACAATACTAGGTTACAAGGGAAAAGAGAAGAAGGTAAACTGAAAGGAAAAGCTATCTAGCTAAGGTGATACACAATCTATGTCCTTAACTTGTCTAATATTCACTAAGAATGATTAATAATATGTACAAGATTTCACTTCTCAAATGAGAGTCTCCAAACAATAACATTTCACATAGAGGCTTGGCTTGATAAATGATCCAAGGCATCTAATCAATTCGTCTCTCAAAGACACTAAGGAAATATCATAATTTCCATACATATAAGATGATTTAATCACATTATACAACCTATAAGTATGAAATAACACCTAACAATAATTAAATAATAAATGATAGGATGAGAGGAAACATGTACTATCACTATCATTCATCAACTAACCATTCGCATACACTAAACAAAAGCTTTGACAAGGCATGAATTCAATTTTATTCATTAAAAATAGGCAAGTAAAAGTGTTTTTTTAGAATTTCCTTTCAAAAACTTATGTTAAGGATAATCTTCAAACTTCAAACATAAGCTTACATATCGATAACTGAGAAAGAGGAGAGAGAAAGATATAAGAGCCAAGAAACTAGGAATGTATCATTACTTAGTCCTTCCCCAATTGCTACATAGTGTTTCCTTGAATATATATCATTCACCATTTTAAAAATGTTGTAGAGGTTGAGGGAGGATTTTTTGGAAATTTTAATGAGTCTTAAGCATTCATTCTGATCTTTAACCCATACAACCTCCTAGATCTTTACTTGCATACCCTACATTATTTATCACATGTCCTTGTTAAAGAATGAGTCATATTCCTAGAAAATAGGTCTTTATAACTCATTAATATCTTCATTTAAAATTTATTATAAGCCATTAATGAGGTGTTTACACCTTGAAAGGGTTTTTAGAAAACTCCTTGAGCTTGTTTTGACTTTGTCTTCCTTGATTAGGTGTTGGAAGGAAAAGGTCTTTCTAAGGTTATTTAGGACTCTTTCAAGCATTTTAAAACTTATTACAATCAAAATTTAACTTATTAATACCCTTAAAGTTGTGTGGAAATAGGGATGAACCTCAATAAATCCTTTTGAAATGTTTTTATGCATCAACTTGGTATTTTGTTCACTTAAATCCTTAGGTAAAGAGGCATAAGAGAAAGAAAAATGGATTTTTCTTTGACCCATGTAAATTACCTCCATATAAGGATTTTAAACATGAATTAATACCAAAAAAAAAGAAATTTGATCCATCAAGTAGTCCAAAAGTTTTCATTTTTCTCCATTTGCTTGCTAAAGCACCCATCCCTTACAATGCTAAAAACCTATAAAGCTATTTTTATAGAAGATTATATGGATAAACATAGAAACTTGAAAACATTTTTGAGTACCCTCTATCCCCTTAAAATTCCTCATAATATTTCATGATCTAAATCAAAGTGTAAGTATCCTTTCTCCTTAAGTTTCTTTTCTAATTAGGCCTAATTAGGCCTCCTAAGCCTAAAAAGAAAAAATGGTCCAAATGAGAACCCACACATATGAAATTGGCCAAAACTATTTTATTCACTTTACCTACCATATTACCCTTATCCATGACAAATTTCATGTTATTAAACTTAGTGCATATGGTCAAACTATGAAATGGTCATTTGCAAGCCTAAACACCTTTATGAGATTGAGTGAGTGTTCGATATTTTTTCAAGAAAATTTCATGTTTTTATGACTAAAAATGACCTAAAGTGACATGTAGAACATTAATACATCTCATTACTTGAGACTTAAGTCATTCATTTCACTCTCAAGCCTTCACCATGGCTCTTAGTTTTGTAAAACTAAGTTTTTCTCACTTATTGAGTTATTGGCTAACTTGTAGGAATTGTGTAGCTCTTTGATGGAATTTTATAAACTTTTGAATGTCCATGAAACCTTTTCCAAGTCCCTAAAAACATCTTCAAATGGTTTGGTTGTCACTCCACCTTACATACCTTTATAAACAATCTTAAAATTACCTTTTTGTTTTGTACCATATGATAGTTTATCTACACCTATAAAAAAATGCATAGAAATTGAGATTATGAGAGTGGTGAACATAATAAGGTCCATTCAGAGGTCAAACAATATCATCTACAGGCATTATAAAGTATATTCCTCTAATCATGTTCATTTAAGGGTTTTTGATGGTTTATGTTCTTAACATTAATTCATAAAGGAGAGGGGTCCATTACAAAAACCAATGCAAATAATTTGTGATAGGGGGACCCATAAAATATATTATGGGGTTTAGTTCCCATGTAGTTTCTCTTGAAAGTTTTGAGCAAACCAAGATACCTCCTTAAGCTGCTTCTTAAATAAAATAATGTTAATTGTTATATAATTAATAGTTCATGAATTTATGAGACCAAAGTACAAAAATAATACCTCCTCCAACATCTCTTATAATTTAAAGTTACCATACATCTCCTTTAAAAAGTTATATGCTATGTAAAACTACCACTTGGGCTACTATGATTATCTGTAAAGGATCAAAATAAGGTTATTTGGGTCTTAAAACCTAATAAATAAATTCACCTACTAGTGAATCTCCTAAAAATGTTTTATATAGTTCAAAAAATGACCCAAACTAATTCTTTACCTCTTAAACAGGTTTAAAATATTACATTTCACCATTAAGGTTTTTAGCAATTTTAGTATTATTGACCTTAGCGGTTAGTTTTGAGTCTACCTCTTAAATTTGAAGATGAAAAACTTATTTAAGGTATTAATTTATTTAATAAACATTCCCTCAATTTTTTATTCATTAAAATCTTGGTGAGGGAGACACTCTCTTTACCTTGATTTTGGGCATGCCTATATGTCACTAGACGGCTATGTTAGTAGATTGTATTCTACTTCTTAGTTACTTGACATTATCATATTCCCAAATGGAAATGGATAAAATTAATAACTTAATTTTATATTATTAAAATTCATCCTAACTCCCTTTACCATAACAAGTATAACCCTTGACCTATGTCACTCTATTCAAAGACTGTCAGTAGGTCACTAACTGTAGGTGTGCATATGATGTTCATACAAACTATAGGTGTCCTAGGAATCCTTATATAAATAAATGAATGATTTTAAATGTCCTTGTAACTATTTGGAGGTATAATAACCTGTTTTTCAACTTTGAAATAATTATAACTTTGCTTAGACCACACCTCTTCAAAATAAATGACAATTTTCCTTTTTAAGACCATACAAGCTTATAGGGGATATGGATATATTATCGGCCTATTTTCTGAAGGTGACTATGATAATAACTTTATTAGGTAATTAAAACTATTTAAAACCACCATAAATGTTATGAAAAGACACTAAAACTCCTCACATTACCTCTTACACATGTTTTCCATGTTTGGCATACACAACCTATGTCATTACACTATAGGTTTCTTTCAATGCTTGACTATAGTTGTAGGTGGATATTAGCTGATAAAATATATCTAAATATATATTACATGGATTTATATCCTTTATAATTTTTTTTAAATCATCCAAAACCCTTCAAACCTCCTCTAACACATAACTTCTCATGCACATTTGAATAGGTTGATTGTGCTATCTCCTTAGTTGACTTTAGGTTTTAAAGGATGACTGGAGGTAATTAGGATTAAATATATATATACATATATATATATATATATATATATATATATATATATACATATATATACATATATATATATATATACATATATATATATATATATATATACATATATATACATATATATACATACATATATATACATACATACATATATATATATATATATATATATATATATATAATATTATGTAAAAATATAATATTCAATAATTATTACTCATATCTATACTTACAAATTCTGACTTCATGACCTTCACAAACTCTTATTACATATGGATAGTGACTGAGCCAAGGTATATGGTTGTAGGTGACTATGTGATCTTTCATGATGTGAGATGCCAAATATAGGGTCATTGAACCTTAATATGTCCTTTAATATTTTATATCCTTCATAAGTAAACCACATACCTATTAACTCCATTGGGATTCAACCTTACCTTCACCTCACTATTTATGCCCAAGGAGGATGGTTGTTGGTGATCATTTCTCCCTATGTACAGATTGAGGAGGGATGGGAGATTGGTCTCAAGAGACAAAAATTATCTTAAGACCCTCATTGACCATTTATGATTTTTTTTTTTATTTTTTATTTTTTTATTTATTTATTTTTAATAATAATCAAAGTTCCATAAGGAGATTTGAATAAAAATTAAAACTAGAAATGATCCATTACCTTAAAAATGCAATAAATACATTAAATTTTGCTAATGAAAAAATTTACAATGTTATATCTTCATCAGCTTTATATATATGTATATGAATGAATTATTCCATGGTTTCAATTATATATTAATTTTCTTATATTACACAAATATATGTTATATTAACCTTCATTTGATGTTATAAAACAAGTAAATACTTCCTCCAACCCCTAATCTACTATGATTAATGTAGGTAGTCATTTCTTTGTACGACACTTATCATCATTTCATATACTAAGGATTACATGAGAATTTTCACCTAATATATACATGTAATGATTGATTTATCCTCTTTTATGAGCTAATGAGACTAAATTATTGTTCTCATTATGCCTACCTATTTATTATCAGTCTCCTTGATCATAACATATAGGCTTGACTAGTACATTTAGGCAAAATAGGCCTTTTTGGGTCTTTTGATCATTATGAGTGTCATCAGCCATTTAAATAATTATAAATAGTTAAATTAAATAATATCATGTGATTAAAAAAATCTCCCAACATTTTTTACTCCTTTATTCATGTCACTTGTCATGATATTACTCTTAACTTGCTCAGCAAGGTCTGGAGATAAAGCTATGCTACTTGACCTCTAAGTGCTCTTTTGTACCTTACAAGTGTATTATATATTAAACATAAGTGAAAAAACCTTAAATGAATAAACTATACCTCTCTAGGAAATATGCTTGATAAGATCATTCCTACCTCATTGAGATGCCTTTCAAACATGAGAAACTCATTAACTACAGTTGTACCTTGTTAAAGAGATTTACTCACCAAAACTATCTTAAAGGATATTGTACTCAATATGGAGATATATGAGATTTTTATTACATTAATTAGGTGTTAAATGACTCAATAATTAACTTGGTAACCCATAAATATGAATACACTTGATTTAAAACTCAAATCATACTCCAAAACTAATCAAATACACCATTCTTAAGGACACTATAAAAAACTAGTTCTCTACCATATATACATTATTGGAAGGATTTTACCTAATTAATTAACATTCAATATGTATTATTTTACCCTAAAATAATCTTACTCTGACCATTCTTCCCCATTGAATCCTAAAGTGAATAAATGGATGAAAACCTAGAACCTATCTAGATGAATAGGCCATTTAGACCCCACTACACTCTTAGTGATTGTTCATAAACATAATGAGATGAATCTAAAAATTAATTACACTAAATTGAAGGTAATTATGGTTCCTATAATTTCTAAATATATTTTTATGTTACTCTCTCTCTCTCTCTCTAATGGCCAAAACTATATGGCCCTTTTAAAGCTGCCAAGGAGGTCGACATCAGAGATAAGTTGGTTATATTAATTATGACACAAAAAAATTATTATAATTAATTTATTTGACTTTATGAGACTAAATTAGGTTTTTAATATAATGTTGATTGAACAACCCTTTGAAAACATGTATGAATGCCTCAAAAGTGTCTGTTTTAGCATTGAAAATGCCATAATTGCTTAGAAAACCCAATTGAAATGATGTCTAAAGTGTTTATAAGGAATAAAAATTTCTAAATAGATAAAAAAATGTTGAAATTAAACTTCATTTTGATAATATTCTATCATTACATCTCAAAACATTCTCTAAAAGTCATAAAATGGTCAAAATACATATAAATGAGTCCAAAAAGTCATAAACCTAATTGATCATATGTAAGGCATGAAATTATATTGAAACATGATATTATAATTATAAATACACTCTATAATTTTTCAACCATTGAAAATGACTTAAATATACCAAGAGACTAAACAAACACAAGGCCATGATGAACAAAACCTCAAACCCATCCAATCAACCTTAAATTTTGATAATAAAGGAATTGGATGACCATTTTAGATAAATTACAATACCAACATAAAAATAAAGAGGTAAAACAACATGACATTCCAATTTTCAAATGATATGGGTAACAGTTTCAACTATGAGGTCAAACTTGTCAACATTTTGGTGACTCAACTGGGAAGTATGCCCACTAAGCTTTAGGACTAGACCATTGGGATCTATTTTAGACTCATAATATCAATATTAAACTATGAAGCAATCATTATTATACCTTAAATAATTACCAATAATCTTGACTCCAAATAATAAAACTAATTGGTCCTCAAAGATATGAAAAAAAAGACAATAAAGCAAGGAAATTAGACTAATAAAACATATGTGCTTACAAAGCATTTATTAAAACAAAACATAGGTAAAATAATGTGATTGACAAAACCTAGAGGAAATATAAACTAAATATAACTAACCTAAAAATAATCCACCTCAAAGATCAAAAGTAAATATTTTTAGATCACTTACCTCATGAGGTATGCATTGGTGTATGAAATCACATTTGATTGACTTCTTACTTGGCTAAGCCTTTTTATTGAATCTCAATACATTTGATATCTATTGTAACAAGTATAGATTAGTAAAGAGATTTTGAATGAACACATACTAGTTTTGGGCTTCATCCTCTACGTTGTGTAGTTGTTCTTCTTTGGCAATAGTCTCTAATATGGCTAGATATTAGTTTGTAAGACCAACTGCATCATGAACATCATATGATTGATTAAAGTAACATACCTAGTGCTTAGTATTATCTTGAATACTTTAAACTTGTCCATAATTAAATCCATAGGAGAGAGTTATTTTTTCTTTGATAAATTATGGCCAAAATAGATCCTCACTATCTTCTAATAGTACACTAAAATCTCCAAATGAGGTGATAGGATGATAACACATGATGATAATGCCAAACAAATAATCATCTAGTGAGGCTGCCTCTAGAAAATGAAAATTTTCATGACTAAATCTATCAAACTTGTTTATTTATTCATTAAAATTTCTACATATTGCCTTCTTTCAAACTTGTTGAGTTATTTATCAAAATTTCCTCCTACTACCTTGCTCAACTCATAATCACTTGGGAGAAGTGAGTAACCTGATTCCAAAGCTTCAAACAAGTCTTCACTATGCTCTTGACTAATACAAGGGATATCAAAACAAGGATTTTCCTTCTCTTCTTCATGATTAATCTCATCAAAAGGAAGATGTTGAAACAAGTTAACATCTACTTCATCTTTTGATGCAACTTATTCATCATATCTAAAAATTAGATTACCTCTGATCTCACCAAGGGGAGTACCAATAAACATTTCTTCTTCATGCACACTTTACTAATCTTTTCCACACTTTCCTTTAAAATTACTTTCATCTATAACTTCTTCATTTATCCTTCATATAAAAATCTCATCTTCAATAAGGGAAATGGTGGGAGGGAAATGAATAATCTCATGAGTTTTATTGGGAGTCAAGGGAGTAAATTTTAAATTTGAGTTATTGGTAATGGAATATTCATGTAATAATGCTTGAAAAGGGATTAATTTGAGTTGATTTATGGATACTTGGTTTTATTCCTAAACATTTCCTTCCTTACTCTCATGATTTACTTCATCAATTTCAAATGTAAGATAAATTCTATCCTTTTGAGGAATCACTTCTTTCCTTTGGATGTTTCCTTTAATTGAATTCCATGAGGGAACAACTATAGTCAAAAGGTATTATTTAGGATCAAAATATACAACACTCACCTCCTCCTATTTATTCCAAGACTTAACTACTTAGTTCCAAAGTAGAACTTTGAAAGTAATAGGTTGACTTGGAGGTTGAATTGACTCTCTTGGAGGCTCCATATGAGAATATTTAATGACTTCATGAGGAAAAATAACATAAGAGAGATAATACTATAAATAAGATGGTTCTTTAAGAGTTATGGGAGGAGATTCATCTACAATATTTGGCATGGCATAAACAAGAGTCATAGCCCAATAAGGCCTTTAATATGGAATAAGATTATTTTCTTTAGGAAGGGTAGGTGTAGCTAAAAATAAACTTAGAATAAAAAAAGTTTGACAAGGGGTTGAAATAGATGGTTGAGGTTTTTTGGGATGGATTTTTTGATTATCCCACCTCACTAACCTGTCTACCCACCATTGGATCATGGTTGTCATTTCACACAACTCATAAGTCATGATATACTGATTTTTCTCTCCAATTTTTTTCCACGTACTTGTTATCATGTTTAATTTTTCCCTCATATTATCTATGAGGTGAAAAGGTATCACCTGCAACTCTATATCCCATACTCTCATCACTCCATCAGACTTTAACATATTTAGCTTGAATGCCAACAAGGATATTTTAGGGGAAATATGATTCTAAGTTAGAGATGGAGTAGGAGGTGAGTATGACTGATGCAAGTATTCATAAGGTTGTTGAGGTATATAATTATGGTTATAGTGAGGTTGATAAGGGTCACTATAAATCTAATATGAATCATCATACTCTTGACAAGATTGATCATAGGTCTACTAATACTCTTGGTAAGGATAATTATAGGACTGATAATTCTCTTTGTAAGGCTGACTAGGCTCATAAAAAGGTTGATATGGATATTGATAAGGCTATGAAAACTCATTATAATGCTGATAGGTAAGTATAACATAGGAATTTTCCTCATTTACAACCATTAAAACAACATCAAGATAGTGCAATGAAGATTCACTTACTTGGAAACTATGTTTGGACTATTAAAAGTAGTTGATTGTGCTTGAGTCACTAGATACTTCATGAATAATGATTATAAAAACACAATTTCACCAAGACAACACCAATTTGGTCATACCAAGCATGCCAAAACCTATTAACTACAATATTTTCAACCTCATGAACGTAGTTTTAAGCCTTCATAGTCTGAATCAACATGGGGATAATCTTAGGTTATGGATAGCCTAGTAGATATATTGAATATATATATTTTTAAGGACTATCTCCCCTTGATGTATTAGTTAGGATCTCTACTCTACACTACCAACTTGCAAGGGAAAAGAAAAGAAGGTAAATTAAAAGGAAAACCTATCTATTTGAGGTGATACACCAAAATGTGTCCTCCACTTGTCTAATATGCACTAAGAAGGATTAATAAGAACATGGACCTGATTTTAGTTCTCAAAGGAGAGTCTCTAAACATCAACATTTCACATAGTGGATTGGCTTGATATATGATCTAAGTCATCTAATCAATAGGTCTCTTAGAGACACTAAGGAAATATCAAACATGGAATACATATAAGATGATTTAAGCACATTATGAAACATTTAAGGATGAAATAACACATAAAAATAGGTAAAGAGTAAAGGACAAGATGAGAGGAAGCATATATTATCACTGTCATTCATCAACTAACCATTAACATACAATAAATATAATCTTTGAGGAGGCATGAATTCAGTCTTATTCATTCAAAATAAGTAAGTACATGTGTTTCTATAATCATGTACTTTCCAAAACTCATGTTAATAATATTTTAAAATTAAAAAAATAGGCTTACATATAGATAATTGAGAAAGAGGAGAGAGAAAGAGATAAAATCCAAGAAACTAGGCATGTATCTTTATTTAATCCTTCACTAATTAGTACATATTATTTCCTTGAATATCTCTTATCCACCATTTGAAAAATGGAATAGAGTTTGAGGTAGTCTTGTTTATAAATTTGAAGGAATCTTAATCATTCATTCTAGTCTTTGACCCATACAACCTCTTAGATCTTTGCTTACACACACTACATTCTTGGTCACATGTCCTTGTTGAAGAATTAGTGTTCCTCCTAGAAAATAGGTATTCAATAATCATTGATATATATATTTAAAACTTATTATAATCCATTAATTAGGTATTTACACCTTGAAAGGGTTGTTGGAAGACTCCTTGAGCTAGTTTTGTCTTTGTTCTTCTTGACTAGGAGTTAGAATGAAATGGGTTTTTCAATGTTTTAGATTACGGTAAAAGCAATTTTTGAAGGGACCCCAAAACCCTAAACATAATCAAAAAAGAAAAAGCATTAACAACCACCAAGAAAAGTAGTCCTAAAACCTACTAAAGAGCAGCATCAAAATTAGGTTTTATAGGGACCTAAAACCACAATCATAGTCCAATAAAAGTACCCAAGTTTTACAAGGACCTGGAACCTCAAATAAAGTTAAAGACCAAGAACAAAAACACAGGACCAAAAACAAGAAACAATTACAACAACTAGTAATAAGGACCTGAATAGGAACAAAACCAGCAAAGAAGACCCTAAGCTTCTATTGCAATTCCATGGTCATCTTGACAGCCTCCTTCCCCAATCATAGCAATATCCTGGATAGAGTCAACAACTGAAGTAGCAGTAGCTTGGAAGTCTTTCTTCCTCAAACTCTGCCTTATCCTCTTACTTGGACCCTCCAAAGATATTATTTCTTCATTTACTTTTTTACCAAGGCTAGCTGTAGTAGCACAGATGCTTGATGTTACCTAATCCATCTTTATTCCACTTTCCTTGATGAGGATTCTAAGATTATGCTCATAATCTTTAAGTTTTTTTGGGATATCTCCAATTTGCACCTCCAAGTGGTTGATTATGGCCTGATCAACATCTTGATTGTGTTGCATTATTTCCACTTTCTTCTTCAACCCCATTATTTCATTATAAATCCAAGAATTAACTTAGAGAATCGAATCAGCATTAAACTTGGCAGAATGCAGGAAGGAAAACTTGGTTTCCCTCTGTGGAGAGTCATAAATGTCTTCTACAATCTCATGTGGAAGGGAATCAACCTTTTTAATTTATTCCTCCCTATCCATCAGTTCCTCCTCTCTAGTCTCAATAGGGTCTTCATGTTGAATAGGGTCCTCCTTTTCTTGTCCCCCAGTCTCCATAGAAAGAATAGAAGCCAAAACCATGTGATCCTCCTCTCTCATAGAAACTAGATCATCAATTAACTTATCTTTGTCTTTAACACCTCCCCTGAACACAATCTGATTACCCTCATTGTCAGAATTGCCCCCAACATCCATCCCTTCCTCTTCCTCCAAGACATCCTTCTCAGAGCTTTCAGTACTCTCCAACTCAGAATCCTCTTTTACAATTTCTTTTTGAGAACTAGAGGGTTTTGGTTTTGCCTTTCCTATCCCTTTAACATTCTTATCCTTCTTACACTTTTTAGACTGAGAACCCTTATGTTTGTCAGAAGAAGGAATCGAAGCTATGGATTTATTTTTACAAAAACCCTCTATGAGAAGTATCAGACCTTCATGTAAAATGGGGCGAGACTCCTTCTTCCTATGGGCATCCAGACTTTGAAACAATGAAAAACGTAGATATAAAGGGAAATAAATTATATCCTTGTTCCTAAAGTGGTTGAGAAATACAAAATGAAATTTATGAACTCTTTTATTCCTACCATCAAGGATAAAGTACTCATGGATACAACATAACACATCTCGCCAAAATCCTTTTATCTATTCCACATCAAAGAAATCTCCATTCTTTTCTAGTTGCTTCTCTTCTGCATCCGTCTTCAAATTTTTTTTGTAGACTACATTGGAGATACTGGTCTATTTTGAGAAATTAATACAACCCATGGGAAGCCTCGTGACCTCAGTAATGAAGTCCTCAATAAGCTTCATAGTGACTCCATGGAGAGTAACTCTGTCATCAACCCAATTTTTAAAGAAGGTGGTAGTGACATGGGGTTTAAAGCCATGTAAACACTCCATATAATTGACCACCTTCCATTTCTATAGAATCTTACATACATCCTATCGGGCCTTCCAGTCATCACATTTTTTGGGCTCTTGCTTCCATAGTTCACCCCCATATTACAAAGCAAACAAAAAACCAAAAGCACCCAAACACAGAAGGCAAAAAGGTTGAAATGGAACCAAGTATTTGTTACTTGAAATGGAGGTCACCTTTTTGATGATACGTGTAGTGACCACATTACATTCACATGAATGTACCCCCTTAGGGAAGGTAATCTAACAGTTGTAAAGCCACTCCACCAAATCATTAAATTGCTAATCCAAGCAAATCTTTCCCACTTTAGAATGAATGGAATCATAATCAATAATATCTTTAAGATCAACATGCTTAATTAATTCATCAAGCCACCTCACCTTATGCCCCATTTGAATAGCATGATTGGCTATCTAGTCAGCGACCCCATTGGCCTCTCGATATGTATGGGATATGGCCTCTTTTTCAAATTTTTGAATTAAGGCTTTGATTTCCATAACCATAGCCTCAATAGACCATGAGATTCAATTTTTATTATTTAGGGTGTTAATAATATTCAAAGAATCACCTTTCAACCATAATTTGGAATACCCCAGATCAACAACTAATTTAATAGTGTAGAGGGTTGTAGTAGCTTCAGTAATATGGCTATTTGAATTACCAATTGGGATAGCAATAGCATCAATTACATTTCCCACATGATCTCTCAAGACCCCTCCACATCCCACTCTTCCCAAATTTCCCTTAGCTATTCCATCAAAGTTCCCTTTGATCCATCCATTAGGAGGAACATTCCATTTTATGATCGATCTTGGATTATTAGTTTTCAAATTAGACCCTTCAAATCGTAAAGGGTTATAAAATTGGAAGGTTTGATTAGAATTCCTCTAGAATTTAAAGTTCTCCTTGATAGCTCTAATGATATTCTGACCAAGCACCCATCCTGGAAGTTCTTTACTCTTGAATATTCTATTGTTTCTTTCTTTCTAGATACCCCACCAGAGATGAGGGAGAGTTAATTTCCAAAGAAAATGAGCATCAAGATCCTTAGAGGGGTAGCACCAGATTTTAAAAGAGAGATTCACATTATTTTGATGGGCCCATGTTATACCCCAAAAATTAAGAATCTCAATCCAAACTTGCTGGGTGTAAGAACAATTCAAAAACATATGGTCTCTATCTTCAAGTCCATTTTTGCATAAAGTACACCTATTAACCACATTTATACCTCTTTTTTGCAAATTGTCAAGGGTCAAAATTTTATTTTGAAGCAGAATCCAAAAGAAGATATTAACTTTGGGGGTAAGACCCTTAATCCAGGCATGAGAATAAAAAGGTTGATTACCCTTTTCCCATGAAGTGAAGATAATAGAGACTTTACATTGGCCACTAGGGTTAGCATGCCAAATAATCTCATCCTCAAGATAAGGATCAAGAGAGACAACATTAAGAGATAATTGGATGTTATTGAAGCCTTGATCAACATCAGTTAAATTCACCGAAGAATCATTCTGCCAATAATGACTAACTAATATGCCATATCTCTACTTGCATCGGTCAACTAAATCCTTGTCATGAAAATATCCAATCAAGGGATGATCCTTTAACCAGACATCTTCCCAAAATTTCACCTTAAGCCCATTACCAATTTTCTAGGAACATCCTTTTCCTAGAGTTTTCTTAGTCCCTAGAATATCTCCCTATATGGAAGAAGGATGAATAACATCAGGAGAAGAGAAGAAATTCAGAAAGGATTTAGCATTGAAGAGGTACTTTTGTTTCCATATGGTACTCCACTCTTTGTTATCATGGTAAACTCTCCAACCTAGTTTGGCTAAAAGAGCTTTGTTCATCCTTCTGATTTTCTTGATTCCTAATCCCCCTTCATTGAGAGGTTTGCAAACATGATCCCAAGCAATTAAAGGCATTCTCCTTTTTTCCTCAATGCCAGTCCATAGAAAATTTCTTTGAATTTTTTCAATAGACTTAGCAAATTTAATAGGAATTCTAAAGAGACTTAAAGCATGAGTAGGTATGCTTTGAGGACAAGCTTTGAGAAGAGTTAACTTACCTGCCTAGCTTAAAATATTTCCTTTCCATCTTGCAAGTTTCTTTCTGAATTTGTTAATAAGATCTTCCCAAAAAGCATCAAGGACCTTCAGACCAAGAGGAAGACAAGAAGAGGGGAGAGATCCTATAGAACATCCAAGGATTTTAGCAATTTTATTTTTTCTCTAGATAGGGGTGTTGATAAAGAACACATCACTTTTATTCCAATTAACCAATTGACCAGAGGTAGAAGAATATAAGTTAATAGCTTGATTCAAATTTCTAACTTCCTTTACTTCAGCCTTACCCATGAAGATGGTATCATCAACAAATTGTCCATGAGAACAAATCAGAGGATGGGAAGAAGGTTTTAATCCCTTAATGAAACCTCTATGAACCAAGTCCCCAATATATCTCCCCAAGCAATCAACCATAATAACAAAAAGGATGGGGGATAAAGGATCACCTTGTCTCAATCCCTGAGAGGGATAAAAAAATGAGATGAGCTTCCATTAACTAGAACAACATAGAGGAGGTAGAAATCAATAAATGAATAAGACCAAAAACCTTTTGGTCAAAGCCAAAAGCTAATAGAATGTTTGAGAGGAATGACCAATCAACTCTGTCATAGGCCTTAGCAATGTCAACTTTCATAATAAACCCGTGATTGTTAGAACAAGACAAGGAGTGAATATTCTCATGAGCATAGATGATAGAATTAAGGATTTGTCTACCTAGGATGAAGCCATTTTGTTGATCAGCAATAATCAAAGGAGTCACTTGGATAAGTCTGGAGGTAAGAACTTTGGATATAATTTTATAGAAAGAATTACAAAGGCTAATTGGTCTAAATTGATCGGGATAATCAACACCAATTTTCTTAGGAATCAGGCATAAAAAGGTGGAGTTAACTTCCTTAAGCATCTGTTTAGCTCCATAGAATTCCATTATAGCATCACATACATCTTTACCAACAAATTTCCAAAGTTTTTAGAAGAAAAACATAGGGAAACCATCAGGACCAGGTGCTTTATCTCCTCCTAGAGAACAAACAGCTTTGAAATTTTCATCATCCTTAGGAATTGAGCTTAACATTTTATTATGTTCCTTCAAAACCAGAGGAAGAATCACTCTAAGGATTTTAGCTTGACTATCTAAATTGATGTTAGGATTAGCCATCATTAGAGAAGAGAAAAAAGTCACCATTTCATTCATGATGGCCTTATCCTCTATAATCTTCAAGTCTCCCTTTTTTAGGTATGATATATGATTTTTGGCTCTATGCTTAAGAGTGGAAAGATGGAATTTTTTGTGTTTTTATCTCCTTCACTCAACCATAACAACCTTGATCTTTATCTCCAGAAGATTTCTTCTTTAGTGATGATGTCATGATATTGAGCCAACTTTTCATTTTCTTCAATGAGGAGGTCAGGAGTATATCCTTCCCTCTAAATTTTTTCTTGTGTTTTTAGAATATCCTCCTTAATAGTAATTTTGTTCTCAAAGATATTTCCAAAGCTATTCTTATTCCATATTTTAACTTCCCTTTTAACATTTTTGAGCTTAGAAGCAACTCTAAAGAGGGTCATGCCTTCAATATCAATACTCCACCATTCTTCCAATTTACTTTCAAATTGTGGGTGTTGCATCCACATCTTCTCAAATCTAAAAGGAAAATTGTTCGTAGGAATAATCTTTGCAGCAATGAAAATGAGGGGGAAATGGTCCGATCCAATTTTTTGGTAGGCATCCAACTTGTAAATGAAATCTTTAGTCCAATCAGGAGAAATAAGAGCATGATCAAGCCTAGCCTGAATACATTCATTACCAACTCTCTTATTACTCCAAGTAAATTGAATTCCATGGAGGTCCATATCCATTAAACCCTCTTTATTTATAAATTCAAATAAATCCAGTCTCCCTTCCAGCTGGGTAGCATTACCTCCCATTTTCTCATGATCATAGAGAGGCACATTGAAGTCTCCCATTATAATCCATCATCCAGAATAGTCCTTACTTTTAAAATTGGAAACAGACTCCCAGACCTTTTTCCTTAGATACTTAATGTTGGGAGCATAAATATTCACAATATACCAACTTTCTTTCTGGTTAACACTAGTAATTTTGGCTATCATAAGATATTTACTAGCAATCATAATAGTTATAGAATAATAATTCTTCTTCCATAACATCAAAGTTCCCCCTGATGCACCTTCTGAACTACTGGCATTTATAGAATAATTTTTAAAAGCTTTAATTTGTTCTACTTTCTCTTTATTCATCTTAGTTTCTCGTAGTAGGAGAAAATTAGGCTTTTGTTCTCTAACTAAATTCCTAACAATATCCAGTTTATGAATACTATTCAACCCCCTAATATTCCAAGTAATGATTTTCATATCTATTTTTTAGGGGTAAAATCCAGAATAGTTGCCTACCTACCATCAACAATATTTTGCATACTTTCTAACTCTCTAGTTTTCTTAGTGGATCTTCATCCAGGTTTGTTTGGGGAACCAACATCTAGTTTCACCTTAGAATGGTGTTCATCTCTTTTTCTAGATTTATTAAGAATAGAAGCAATAGGTTTTGCCTTAGTTTGCTGATCTATTTTGCTACTTCTAGTTTCTACCGCCTTAGTATTGATCTTTTTTCAGCCCTTTTTCTTTGGTTTAGATTATGCTTTGAGTTTTCTCCATTATCTTTCAAAACTTCTAGGGAAGGATGCTCATCCAAAGGAAAGTCATTTTCAGCCTAAGATAACACCTGGATCTCCCTAGACTGAGAAAAAAGATCTCCCTGCTTTGATTTATTTCCAGTTTTAGCCAAGAATTCACCTTCCTCTAGCACAATTTTGTCATCTACATCTCTCCATCAATATTTTATCCTTTGATAGATAACAATTTATTTTTATAGATCTGTTAGATCATCTATTCTTTATTCTAGTATTATGGTATCTGATTGCAAACCATGTCCTTCTTTCTCAGAGTTTACTTTCTCAAAAGAAAGCCCTTTATCCACCTTAGCATGTGGAGCATTAGAATCTTCAAAAGAAGGCTCTTTATCCACCTTAGTATGTGGAGCTTTAAAATCTTCATTATTCTTTTGTTCTTGGTGATGATCTTCTTCGGGTTTCCATACTTTCTTTTGCTCGACCTTGGTCTTTTTCCCATCCAAAACACTACTAGGATGATTTTTACTTTTGGAGGGACAATTTTTAACCAAATGCCCCTATTTCTTACAAGCATAGCAAGAGTTGGGCAAATCTTCAAAAAAAAATTCTTGAGCTTTTTTACCAAGCTTGGATATTAGTTCCACCTTTTCTCAGAGATGATTTAGATCTACCACTTTAACATAAAGTCTGGCACTTTGAAGTTTGGTTCTAGAAGCCATAGCATTATCCAATGCCACAAGTTCACCAAAAGAACTAGAAATACCTTTAAAAATGTCCTCATGCCAAAATTCTAAAGGAAGACTAAGAAGTCTAGCCCAAATGGGAGTGGTTAAGAAAAAAGAATCTAAGAGATCCATATTAGGCTCCCATTTTTTAATAGTGAGAGAGCATTTACCAAAAGACCACTATCCTCCACAAAGAACTATATTCATGTCTTCCTTGTAGTTGAAGATAAATGAGAAGAAACCGTTCAACATTGGTGTAATATCTACCTCTCTTGGAATAACCCATTTCCTTTTAACCAATTTTTTGAGAGATTCTAGATCTGGTCTTGCTCCTAAAAATTTGCCCACTAGGGTGAAATCCATGGAGGACATAGAAAAATCAACTAAAGGATCTGGAATAAAAACTTGAAACTCACCTTTCTCCCAGTAAGACTTAGTATTCACCAATGGGAAAAGATATTTTCCAGTAGGTTTCTTGCCAAACAGAGATGACCAAGTTCTTCATTCTGAGAACCCTACCTTCAGCCCTTCTAAGGACTCTTCCTTGTTAAAATCAACATTATCTTTCTCCTTTTCGATATCCTACCCCAACACATGAAAAGTGTCCAATGGGGGGACATGGACCCCACAAAAAGGATTAGATATACATGAAGACTTTCCATTGTCCACATTAGCCAATGGTTTTTTCAATGTTGTTTAGGACTCTTTTAAGAATTTAAAAACTTATTCCAATCAAAATATTAACTATTAATACCATTAAAGTGGCATGTAAATAAGGATAAACCTCAATAAAGTCTTTTTCAATGTTTCTATACATGAAATTGGTGCTTTTTTCACTTGACTCCTTAGGTAAAAAGGCATAGGAGAGAGAAAATGGGTTTTGATTTGAACCAAGTAAACTACCTCCATGGAAGGATTTTAAGCATGAATTAAGACCTAAATAGAAGAAATTAGATCCATAAAGTATTCAATAATATTCCATTACTCTCTATTTTCTTACTAAATTACGCATTTTGTAACCCTAAAATTTTGTAAATCTCCTTATCTAGAAGATTGTACATGTCAAATAAAAATACTAGGCATAGTTTTTAGTACCCTCTGTTCCCTTACATCTTCACACAAAATATAATGATCCAAATCCAAGTGGAAATATATTTTCCTTCATTTTCTTCTCCAATTAGTCCCAATCAGTCCTCCTAGGCCTAAAAAGAGAAAATTAGCCCAAATGAGCATCCACACATTTGAAACTAGACAAAAGTGTTTGATTCACTTTACCTAGATTAATAACCTTATCCATGCCAAATAATTGTAATTGAGGCTTTAGTTTAGTTGTAAAAAATGTAACTAATGCTTTTAGTTCAGTCATAACTTATTATAACTAATCTATTTGGTGACATGGCATAACTCACATACTTTTCTCCCATGCAAATGTAGTAATGTTGTGCATATGGTCAAACTATGAAATGGTCATTTGTAAGCCTAGACACCTTTGTGAGCTTGAGGGGGTGTTTGAGATATTTTTAAATAAAATCATAGGTTTTATAACTAAAAATGACTTTATGGGAAATTTAATACCTTAATACAACTCAATATATTATATTTAAGTAATTTATTACACTCTCAAGCCTTCACCATGGCTCTTAGGCTTACAAAACCACTTTTTCTCACCTATTGAGTTAGTGGCCAACTTATAGGAATTGTGTATCTCTTTGAGGGACTTTTAGATTTTTTTAATAATCATGAAACCTATGTCAAGTACATAAAAACATTCTTAATTGGTTTGGTTATCACTCCATCTTACATACCTTCATAAATAGGCTTAAAATGCCTTTTTTTCTTTGTATCATATGATATTTTACCTACACATGTGAAAAAATGACTACAAAAGGTGATTGGGAGAGTGGTAAACATCATTAGGTCCATTTTGAGGTTAAAAAATATAATATGGAGGAATTATAAATCATATTTATCTAATTGGGTTTAGTGAAGGGTTTTAAGAGGGTTTTTGAGGGTTTATGTTCTTAATGATAGTTCATAAAGGAGATGGGTCCATTACATAAAAAAATGGAAATAATTTGTGATAGGGTACCCCTATAACATATCATATGGACTTGATTTTATATGTAGTTTCTCATGAAAGTTTTGAATAAACCAAGATACTTACTCAAGCTCCTTCTTGAGCAAAATCATGTTGGTTGCATTCTAATTGACTAGTCATGAATTTTTGAGACAAAAGAACAAAAATAATGGATTTAATTTGTGTAATAGGACCTCTACCAATATCTCCTACAATTTCAAGTTACCATACATATCCTACAAAAAGAACTATGCTATGTAAAACTACTACTTGGGCTAGTATAACTATGTGTAAAGGAGATAACTAAGGTTATTTGGGTCTTAAAACATCATAAATCACTTCATATACAAGTGAATATACTAAAAATGTTTTATATAGTTCATAAAATGACTGAAAATTATTCTCTATGATCACTGACCTCTTAAATAGGTATAGAATATTGCATTTCACCACTGAGGGTTTCTAACAATTTGAGCATTGTTGACCCTATAGGTTAATTTTGAGTCTCCCTCTTTGATTTCATGATGAAACACTTACTGAAGATATGAATTTAGGTCATAAAAATTCCCTCATAAATATTTTTAAATTAAACTCTTGGTCATAAATACATTCTCCTCACCTTGCTATAGGGCAGGCCTACAAGTCACTAGATTATTATGTTAGCAGACTGTATTATGCCTCTTGGTCACATGATCTTATCTTATTCCCAAATGTAAATGGATCTCCTTAATCACTTAATTTCATATTATTCATATTAGTCCTAAGTCTCTTTACCATCACAAGTATAACCCCTAGCCTATGTCACTCTATTCAAAGACTACCTATAGTCACTAACTGTAGGTGTGTATATGATGTTTATACGAACTGTAGGTGTACTAAGAATCCTTATATAAACCATTGAATTATTTTAAATGTTTTTTTAAATATTTTGAGGTTTCATAACCTATTTTTAAAATTTTAAATCTTATAACTTTTTTCAAACCACACCTCTTCAAAACAAGTGACACTTTTCATTTTTAAGACCATACAAGCCTATAGGGGCAATAGTTATCTTCTTGGCCTGTTTAGTGAAGGTGAATCTGAGAATACCTTTAGTATGTAATTAAAATTATTTAAAATCCCCATAAACTTTATTAAAATACACTAAAACTCCTCACTTTACCTCTCACACAAGTTTTCCATGTTTGGCATACACAACTTGTGTCATTAGACTATAGGTTTCTTTCAAGTCTTGATTATAGTTGTAGGTGAATATTAGGTGATAAAATACCTTGAAGTATTTATTACATGGATTTTTATACTTTATTAAATCTTTAAATCATCCACAACCCTTCAAACCTACTTTCATAGACAACTTCTCATGCACACTTGAATGGGTTGACTGTGTTATCTCCTTGGTTGACTTTAGGTTTTAAAGGTTAAATGTAGCTAGTTAGGCCTAAGTGTTCTTGGGATAACTCTTAATGATATTATTTCCAAATATAAGATTAATTAATTATTAAATATCTCCAAACTTCCAACTTTTGATTTCTAGATCTTCACAAAATCTTATTGCATATAGACAGTTGACTGAGCCAAGGTATATGGTTGTAGGTGATCGTATGATGTTTCATGATGTGAGATTCCCAATATAGGGTTATTTAAACTAAATATGTCATTTATTATTTTATATCATTCATAAATACTCCAAATAAATATCAACTCCATTGGGATTCAACCTTACTTTCACCTCATTATTTGAGCCAAAAGAGGATGGTTGTAGGTGATAATTTCTCCTTGTGTATGGACTGATGAGGGATGGTTGATTGGTTTCAAGAGACAAAAGTGATATTAAGACCATAATTGAAATTTTATGAAAATAAATAGATTTAATAATCACCAAATTTCCATAAGGAGGTTTGAATAACAAAAAAAACAAGAAATGTTCCAACACCTTAAAAATGGAAAATACCTTAAATTTTGGTAATAAAGGAATTTACAATGTTATTTATTCATCATCTTTATCTCTCTATGAATGAAATATTACATTGTTTCCATGATACCTTAATTTATTTGATATGAAAAAAATTTATGTTCTATGAACCTTGAGTTTATCTTCTAAAACAAGTAAATACTTCTTCTGACCCTTACTCCATTAGGACTGATGTAGGTGGTCATTTCTCTTTATAACACTTATCACCATTTCACATACTAAGGATTCCTTGAGAATGTTAACCTAATATATCCATGCAATTATCACTTTATACTATTTTATGAGGAAAGGAGATAAAACTAGTGTTCTCATTGTGCCTTCCTATTTATTATCAGTCTCTATGATCATAACATATAGGCACAACTAGTACATTTATGCATAATAGGTATTTTTAGGTCTTTTGATCATTATGAGTGTCATTAGATATTTAAAGAATTATAAAGAGTTAAATAAAAAAATATAACTTTATTAAAATAAATTCCAAACCTTTGTGACTCTTTTCTTCATGTCACTTGTCATGATATTCCTCTTAACTTGCTTAACGCGGTCTGGAGATAAAGCTATGCTACTAGACCTCTAAGTGTTATTTTACACCTCAAGAGAGGATGGTATCTTGAAAATAATTGAGATTAATTTAGTGAATAATACATCTCTATTAAATTTTATTTATAAGATCATTCTGACCTCATTGAGATAACTTTCAAACACTAAAAACTCATTAATTATAATTATACCTTGTTAAAGAGATTAACTCACCAAAATTATCTCAAAGGATATTATACTCAAGATATATATATATATATATATATGAGATTTTAATTGGATTAATTAGGTTTGAAATTACTAATTAATTATATTTTTAACTCGTGAATATGAAGACACTTTCTTGATAACTCAAATCATGCTCCA